>BSQZ01000002.1:3545000-3547500 GCA_033239005.1 Lamellibrachia satsuma | reverse complement strand
CGAAGCAAAGGTCTAGTGGGTCATGTTTTATTAGTAGGTGGCTGTTTGGTTAGCGTTAAGCTAACTGTCTCTATGTTAGTGTATTACTTCTGCATAGGTGACTAAGAGGGAACAGACACGTGAATGTCAGTACATACTTTTATATTTAATATACATCGAAGCAAAGCGAATTGGTACAGTGAAGGTAAGATCGATCGAATACATACCTTTATAAATAAAAAACGTAGAAAAGCGTAGTAATGTCAGCACAGGCTAACGACGAATATATGAAAGTTTATGTAGGATGATCGCACCTACAACGAAGCAGGTTACTACATAGATGCAAACGAAGAGTTTTCCCTCGTCTGTCGATAAGGTGTCGGGGACTAGATAACATGCGTTTAAGCATTGACCTATGTTTGATATTCTGTATCTTATTACCTATAATATTCCACACTTTTATAAAATTATTTTTAGGCAACTTAGACGAAAACTGTGTTTTAGGTCTCTCATTCGCAAGAAGGTTGTGGTGTCTACTGAATATGCTTCTTTTCTAAAAAAAAATGTCGGTATATAATTTGTAAATAGGCAATAGGTTATGGTGAAAGTCATACATAAATAGTGACACATGCAACTTATATACATCTACAATAAAGTATATTTTGAGATTTAAATATAGGATCAGTGTGACTTCTATATCCCTTATTATTAATTATTCGTATGGTGCGTTTTTGTAAAGTTACTCACATACTTATAGTGTTTCCATTTATAATATGATATTAAAGTCTACCGCATGAACACAACTTCCCCAATTCGTTGCTTGTACAATACTAACCAAAAGAACAAAGAAGATTAAGTGAACATGTACATTGTGAGAACATAATATGACTTACATTATCAATGTATACCATTTGAACAGCAGCATAATTGCAATGAGTAATGATAAAGAGCTTAGTAGTTAAGATTAACAAAAATAATACAAAAATTATTGTTTACATCAATACAATCATACATCAGAATAGTCATCATCAATACAATCAGAATAGTTCGCCCGAGCAGAAGAGCGAAGTTCATCAAGTTTTTTTTATATATAATACGTTGTACGTTGTACGTTGTACGTTGTACAAGCAGAAACATTTGTGAAAATTCAAAGTAGCTGGTTTGAAAACACGAAACTATGTTGCTTTTGCGCATGGGCTTGACCAATTTGAGAACGATTAAAACAGTTTTTAGATTCCTTTATATGGTACTAGTCATGTATGAAATATGAATATATACATTAAGGCACGCTATGTAATTTAAATATAACCATAGCCAAAAACACGCATAGCGTGGCAGTGAACATAAAATTACAAGCATCATAATGTGTATTATTATCATAAACATATATAGAAATATGTCCTGGTCCTAATAGATATTATAAAATTAGATGCATTGTTTTTTCAAAAAAGGCATCTAAAATGAGAAACAAATTGTTAAAATTATTTTAAAATGTACGAACCATTTATCAATGTAGAGTTGTACATTAAAGCACGCAATGTATTTTAAAATGTAACAATAGCCAAATAGCTACACTGCTTTGCGGTGGAATTTTTTTTTCAAGTATTATACTTATTAGAATAATAAATAACATAAAGATCTTAACACGTCATTATCCTGATATAACTAATAACATGTATGTATTATTTTATTCAAAGATAAGCATTTAAAATGAGAAAAACATTCAAATTGCTTGTTGTGGTATTAACAAGTGCAATGTACAATGAAGCAGATATTATAATTTAAATATAACAGTAGCTACAGCACAGCAAATATAAAAAAAATTAAGTAAAAAAAACACCGCACAGTAGGCGGTGGACAAACACTTCCAACTAACATATATCTCAACACGTCATCATCCAAATAAACTAATCAGATTTGGGCATTTTTCATTCGAAAGTATGCATTTAAAATGAGTAATAGTAGGATGTGTAGGTGTACCTTGTAACTCACATGTAATAGTAGGATGTGTAGGTGTACCTTGTAACTCACATGTAATAGTAGGATGTGTAGGTGTACCTTGTAACTCACATGTAATAGTAGGACGTGTAGGTGTACCTTGTAACTCACATGTAATAGTAGGACGTGTAGGTGTACCTTGTAACTCACATGTAATAGTAGGATGTGTAGGTGTACCTTGTAACTCACATGTAATAGTAGGATGTGTAGGTGTACCTTGTAACTCACATGTAATAGTAGGATGTGTAGGTGTACCTTGTAACTCACATGTCGCTGAATTATGGCATTCAGTATGTCTTCAAATCGGAAATTTATGTCACTTTCTTTAATGGCATTGTTTTTGTCTTTAGTGATTACTTGTCCTTGGAACGTCCAGTAGTCGTTGATATTATTGGTTTTCTTCAGCTTTCTTGTTTCGAATGCAAGGGTTGAACGTCTGGATGTCAGGTCTTCGTTGATGAACAGTTGTTGGTGTGGATGCGCACTCCTGTTGTGTTCTTTTAAGTTGACTCTGGCGCGGTAC
>BSQZ01000002.1:3315000-3540000 GCA_033239005.1 Lamellibrachia satsuma | reverse complement strand
TGTTATAGATTACATGGGTAGGAGAGAATATGGTCAATTGGGACACTGGGTCCATCGGGACAACACACCTTTTTAGCATTCCAGTGAGATGGGAATCCCAGTGACGTCATCATGTGTGACGCCGGGCATTTCCCAGCGTCCATGATTAATGGCAGACTCAGCTTTAGATAATGTAGAATTTGAAACAACTCTGTATCGTAGATATTAACATGGACATGTCTCAATGGATCCCATCCAATCGGAAACAGTTATATGCGATAAAGTTATGCTTTTCGTTTTTATTCAAACTTTGTATTTATGCTGCAATGGTCAAAATGGTGCGCAATAAACTGAGAAAAACGGATACACATGAGAAGACTGGTCCAAAAAAGATGGAGGACGCCGTGAAATTGGTGTTACATGGGCGCGCGATCCGGAAAGTGTCCAAGGACAAAGGGATTTCCAAAGCGAATGACGAAAATAACAGGTAGACGTGTACACTCTACTACATTTGAATTTTATCCACAACATATGTGACTAGTGTGCGTCTCTCGGCTTATAAATAAACATAGGCCTACTTTGTTTCATTTGGTTACAATACATTCAAGTGTAGGGCCTAGAGCTTAACATTTCGTTTTCAATGTCCAATACTTAGTCTACATAGAGTGCCAATCTAACTAAATACTGATAAATTTCAGATGGACTCATATTCAAACCTAACTACGATCATGGGAGGATCTTCAGTGATACCGAAGAGGGTAAACTGGGGAGTTATGTGAAGACCGCTGCCAAACACCAGTATGGATTGTCATCATTTGAAACAAACAAAATAGCATACCAGTATGATGTCAAGAATGTCATAAAAGTTCCCGAGTCGTGAAAAAAGAATGAAGAAGCTGGGGCAGATTGGTTGTCCTCCTTTATAACCAGACAACGCATATTTATCCGAAGACCTGAAGCATCAAGCCAATCTAGATGCACTAGCTTCAATAAGAAGAATGTGGGTGACTGTTATGACAATCTAGACAGCCTGCTGGACAGATATCATGTTATGCCCGAGCGGACATATAATGTGGACGAGACCGATCTCATCGCTGTGCACACACCTCAGTAGTTTATGAGTCGATCTGACCAGGTAATTCAGGAGACCATGTGCACAAACCACTTCCGTTTCCGGTTGCGCGCGCAGCCGCACAGCCTTCTGTGTAGCGTGAGCGCCCCCTAGCGGCTGCAGGAGTGCCCCCTAGCGACTATAGCGATAGTCGATGGGGAACCCTGACCCTAAGAGACGCGCGTGCTAACAGGGTCGTGAATAACTTAGATCAAAGGGTCTGTTAACAGGGGTCATTAACAGGGTCGTTAATAGGGATCAAAGGACCTAACGAGGAGACGAGAAACGAACAAAACACGGTATCGTACGAGTGCACACGTTTTTTATTGAACAACACAAGCAGCATGATGATACAACATGGATAGCGTGTAATATCACTACGACTACAACTATGATGATGATGATGACGATAAGGTGACTTGCGGATGTTGACCATCACGCCAGAGGTCGCGAGCTTAGGAGTGTCTCCACTTCGCCAGAGGCTCGAGGGTGATGATGAGTCGACTTGTGGATGTGTACCATCACGCCAGAGGTCGTGAGCTTAGCGGTGGTGTGTCCACCTCGCCAGAGGCTCAATCGATGTACGATGGGCGATAGTACAGTCTACCTTGTCGTATCTGTTTAAGCCAATCAAACACGCGGCAATCGTTAGCTACTAGATCGGTGCCGAACACGTTTATAAAAGTTCTCATCGGAAAGCCGTTACAACGAAGCAATACAAAAGCTACACAATATTGTCCACAAACGTTAGACAGAGGACTCTGAAGTCTCTTGCTATTATGAGTCCACTCGGAACAATGTTCGTTCATAAAGGTGCGGAACACCGCGTGACGTGGCGGCAGGCCGTACGAGCAGAAGTAATCGCCGCGTCCGTCGGCAGCCAGGTACAGCGCTATCCAATGTTCGCCTGGTTCGTCACCGTCGTCGGTGTTGCACACGAAGGCCGCGGGTAAAACGCCGTCTATCGTCGTAGGCAGTCCGTCTTTGGGTACGACACCGCGAAATATCGATCTGGTGCACGGGTCCATCTCCAGTAGTCGGGCGATCTGCAGGGTGTCCATCTCAGTAGTCGTAGATGACGTTGGGGCTCTTGTCTATTTCCAACACGGACTCGAATTCGGCGAAATATAGTTTACAGCACATACGTTTGCTTTCTTGAAACGTCCCTCCTCAATTCAATTTTTTTGCTAGTCTCATTTCAGATTCATTTTGCGAAAAACCAAACCTACCTAGTATCCACTGCAACATGCTAGCTCGTTGGTGCAACTTTTATGTGTAGTTTTTGTGAGATCATCAGACAAACTATTAAATTACTTAAAACGGCTTCTTCAACTGATTTAGCCTATCACAAATCCGGTTCATTTGTGTCCAAATATGTAGTGTATGAATAGTCTATGTAACATCCGCAGTCGATTTAATAAAGAAATGCCTATTTTTTTATAAAATCATCGAAACAATTGACTAATCGTAAGATCTGGTAAGTATCAAAATAGTGGATATCAAAATGGTAAACACTGTGGGCCAATGCTGATCATGGGCGTGACCTCACTGATCATAGGAACACGTACGTCTTGGTGACACTCACACCCACAGAAGGACAGCAAACAGTTGACATGTCTGCTCCCTAGCTATGTTTCAATAGTGTTCCATCCATCACCGTACTTTATCTTTCACTGCTCATTTACTAAGAACAGTTACGGTGCACACAATACTTAGGAATTGTCATTTTTTAAATGTGGGTTAACATGTTTGTTATTATTCCACATGTTATTATTCCACGTTATTAGTTCATTGTTCACAGCGTGTTACTGCGCACAGACGGGTGCAATACATTTTAATCGTATTGCCTATACAGGCCTACACTTACCGTATTGTGTTTTCCTAGAAGTATGGCAAATACTTGTAAAAAGGATTGGAAATACGTTTTCAATACTTTCCCACTCTGCATGCTACACATATTGCAGTATTTTATAATGATAAGATAATGTGTTATAGAACTGTTGTTTATTTCATATACTTCGCAATCCTCAAAATGTGCAGTACTGCGAGTATAATTATTGCGCCCACCGTGGTTACTGGTGCAGGACGTGTGACTGGCCCCGCATTCTCTCCAGTCCTCAATGACGTCCTGTTTGTAGGGCTACACATTTCAATGGTTGTGGCGTACGCATGTTTTTGTTAGATTTTTTTTTTGTATAATATTTATTTTGAGAAGACGTTTTTCAGGAGAATGTCCCAACAAAGCAGGGACATATTTATCTATGCAAAGTGAAATGTCAGTGATAGCGCCCCTCTCCATATTTGCCTCATATTTAATAATAGCAGATGTATTAACTGAGCTGCCGTTTATTATCATACTTGTGTTTCACTACATTTCTTCCATACAGATTTGTATTTCAATAACTTTTATCTTAGTGTATAGCCGACCATTCAGTGAATTAGAACACAACAAGCTAAAATGAACTAGCATAGTATTGTTTATTTTTGTGCTTTGAGTATAGGTTTACTGAAATATATATGTACATATCTATTTTGACTCGGAAGAAAATACTTATTATTGATTATGAATTGTGTTATTATTGTCAATTGACATCTATGGCTATGCAGTAGAGTAAACAGTACCAATAGAGTGAACAGTACCAGTACAAATGTTATGAAATACGTTTGCCCAAATTTACAGTTGGGCAAGCTCAATGCTCTCTACATTGGAGCCGAATGTCTAACATTTATATAGATTTACACCAAAAAAGTATTTTAAGGAATATAAAAGTATTTGTTAATGTACTAACACAGATACTGCATAATCATTATGCTGTTTATAATTTATAGCATTACCAGATTGTATCCTTTATTGAGCAATGCTTTATAATATAGTTTACAGCACATACGTTTGCTTTCTTGAAACGTCCCTCCTCAATTCAATTTTTTTTCCTAGTCTCATTTCAGATTCATTTTGCGAAAAACCAAACCTACCTAGTATCCACTGCAACATGCTAGGTCATTGGTGCAACTTTTATGTGTAGTTTTTGTGAGATCATCAGACAAACTATTAAATTACTTAAAACGGCTTCTTCAACTGATTTAGCCTATCACAAATCCGGTTCATTTGTGTCCAAATATGTAGTGTATGAATAGTCTATGTAACATCCGCAGTCGATTTAATAAAGAAATGCCTATTTTTGATAAAATCATCGAAACAATTGACTAATCGTAAGATCTGGTATCAAAATAGTGGATATGAAAAATGGTAAACACTGTGGGCCAATGCTGATCCTGGGCGTGACCTCACTGATCACCGACAAATTTACGAAATTTCACTAAAGAAGAAAATCGTGATTTTTCAGCATTTCATTTTTCACATGTTAATGCTTGAACAAGCATTAACTAATTTAATAGTTTGTCTGATCATTGCACAGAAACTACATACACAAGTTGCAGAAATGAGCTAGCATGTTGCAGTGGACACTAGGTAGGTTTGTTTTTTCGCAAAATTAATTTGAAATGAGACTAGCAAAAAAACAAATTGATTAAGCACTTTTATTAATGTTTGATCAAGCATTAAGTGAAGTTAACATGGAAACGCTGAAGACTCACCTGGTGAAATTACAGAACTGTCATGATATTGGCGAGAGGATGGAAGTTATGCCTATGATTGTCTTTGACCCGCACAGTGTTTACCAATTTGGATATCCACTATTTTGAGCCATACCAGATCTAATGACTTAAGTAAATTCTTTTGGTGATTTGAACGAAACTAGGCATTTTATTTATTAAACTGACTTCCGATGTATCTTATCGAAGCTGACGACGTGGTGAGCATGACGCGCGGGTTCGATACCATTTACGTGTACACGGACGTCGTGGAGTCTCGCATAGTGGGTGACAGTCTCGCGCCTTTGTTGCGAGCCCTCCCGATTAGCGGACGTCACGGCGACACGGTATCTGATCGGTTCACTAACATTTATCGGTGATCAGTGAGGTCACGCCCATGATCAGCATTGGCCCACAGTGTTTACCATTTTTCATATCCACTATTTTGATACTTACCAGATCTTACGATTACTCAATTGTTTCGATGATTTTATAAAAAATAGGCATTTCTTTATTAAATCGACTGCGGATGTTACATAGACTATTCATACACTACATATTTGGACACAAATGAACCGGATTTGTGATAGGCTAAATCAGTTGAAGAAGCCGTTTTAAGTAATTTAATAGTTTGTCTGATGATCTCACAAAAACTACACATAAAAGTTGCACCAACGAGCTAGCATGTTGCAGTGGATACTAGGTAGGTTTGGTTTTTCGCAAAATGAATCTGAAATGAGACTAGCAAAAAAATTGAATTGAGGAGGGACGTTTCAAGAAAGCAAACGTATGTGCTGTAAACTATATTATAAAGCATTGCTCAATAAAGGATACAATCTGGTAATGCTATAAATTATAAACAGTATAATGATTATGCAGTATCTGTGTTAGTACATTAACAAATACTTTTATATTCCTTAAAATACTTTTTTGGTGTAAATCTATATAAATGTTAGACATTCGGCTCCAATGTAGAGAGCATTGAGCTTGCCCAACCGTAAATTTGGGCAAAAGTATTTCATAACATTTGTATTGGTACTGTTTACTCTATTGGTACTGTTTACTGCATAGATGTCAATTGACAATAATAACACAATTCACAATCAATTCTTCCGAGTCAAAATAGATATGTACATATATATTTCAGTAAACCTATACTCAAAGCACAAAATAAACAATACTATGCTAGTTCATTTTAGCTTGTTGTGTTCTAATTCACTGAATGGTCGGCTATACACTAAGATAAAAGTTATTGAAATACAAATCTGTATGGAAGAAATGTAGTGAAACACAAGTATGATAATAAACGGCAGCTCAGTTAATACATCTGCTATTATTAAATATGAGGCAAATATGGAGAGGGGCGCTATCACTGACATTTCACTTTGCATAGATAAATATGTCCCTGCTTTGTTGAGACAATCTCCTGAAAAATGTCTTCTCAAAATAAATATTATACAACAAAAAAATCTAACAAAAACATGCGTACGCCACAACCGTTGAAATGTGTAGCCCTACAAACAGGACGTCATTGAGGACTGGAGAGAATGCATGGCCAGTCACACGTCCTGCACCAGTAACCACGGTGAGCGCAATAATTATACTCGCAGTACTGCACATTTTGAGGATTGCGAAGTATATGAAATAAACAACAGTTCTATAACACATTATCTTATCATTATAAAATACTGCAATATGTGTAGCATGCAGAGTGGGAAAGTATTGAAAACGTATTTCCAATCCTTTTTGCCATACTTCTAGGAAAACACAATACGGTAAGTGTAGGCCTGTATAGGCAATACGATTAAAATGTATTGCACCCGTCTGTGCGCAGTAACACGTTGTGAACAAATAAACTATGGACTAATAACGTGGAATAATAACAAACATGTTAACCCACATTTAAAAAATGACAATTTCTAAGTATTGTGTGCACCGTAACTGTTCTTAGTAAATGAGCAGTGAAAGATAAAGTACGGTGATGGATGGAACACTATTGAAACATAGCTAGGGAGCAGACATGTGAACTGTTTGCTGTCCCTCTGTGGGTGTGAGTGTCACCAAGACGTACGTGTTCCTGTGCGAGTGTCACCAAGATGTACATGTTTCTGTGTGAGTGTCACTAAGATGTATGTGTTCCTGCCTTGAGTCCCGGGAGATCAGACGTGGCCAGCAGCTTGAGGCACTATATTTAATCTGGAGCCGCGTCTCACAACTGACTTCTAGGTCAACTCCTCGTGCTTCCTATGCCTCCTCAGTTGGCCAGACATGTGAACCCACTGCCTCAGTTCTTCAAGAGGGAGCAGGGAACATTTCCCTGATGGTCCCAGTCTTCCTCCTCCAACATTGCTCCTAGGGCCGGTCGATGAGACATTCGTGTTACTGCGTTTTCTGTATCGTTTGTTACTGGACTGCTACAGCTGCCCTCCCTATTGCTCACTGTGTCTGACACAAGCACCTCCAGGTAACATTTCTTTCTGCTACTGTCAGCCATCACAACAAACACTCCTGCTGCAACCTGTACACTGTTGTCTTGAATGTTTGGAGACACACCCATCACAACAGATTGTCATTGTTACTGTGACATGTACACAGTTGTCTTGGATGTTTGGAGACGCCCCCCAACAACAGGGTTACTGCAACATGTATACAGTTGTCTTGGATGTTTGGAGACGCCCCCAACAACAGGGTTACTGCAACATGTATACAGTTGTCTTGGATGTTTGGAGACGCCCCCCAACAACAGGGTTACTGCAACATGTATACAGTTGTCTTGGATGTTTGGAGATGCCCTCTAACAACAGGGTTACTGCAACATGTATACAGTTGTCTTGGATGTTTGGAGATGCCCCCCAACAACAGGGTTACTGCAACATGTATACAGTTGTCTTGGATGTTTGGAGATGCCCCCCAACAACAGGGTTACTGCAACATGTATACAGTTGTCTGGGATGTTTGGAGATGCCCTCTAACAACAGGGTTACTGCAACATGTACACAGTTGTCTTGGATGTTTGGAGACGCCCCCCAACAACAGGGTTACTGCAACATGTATACAGTTGTCTGGGATGTTTGGAGATGCCCTCTAACAACAGGGTTACTGCAACATGTATACAGTTGTCTTGGATGTTTGGAGACGCTCCCACCACAACAGGTTGTTTTCGTTACTGCAGTGTGACAGAGTTCTTCTTGCTCTGCAAGTTGTCGACGGGGATCGTCTCAGACAGCACGCAGTCCTGGAAGCCACACAGCTCATTCAGCTGATGGCGCTGGTTGTCGTCGAGTTGGTCAAGTCTCTCTTTCAACTGCTGCAGGTCTTTCTGCTGCACGCTCTGTGAACACATGACAAGTTTGTGCACAGATTTACATGTTGCAGACATACATGTCGTGCAGCAAGTCAATTCCAGCTACACACATAACCACTCGACAGTGAGGAATTCAGAATGATATTTATGGCTACTTATGTAACTGGTAATATTGGCATGTTGATTGAGTAGTTGAAGATTTTTTTTTATGCAGGTGTAAATGTTCGCAACACTACAATTGTACTCAGTAAATTTACGCAACACTGTAACTGTTGTAGATTTTCAGGACACAGCAATTGTAATCTTATTTACACAAGTTTGGGTCATCAAATTATTCTAGAGTATTTAAAATCTGCTTGAATCGTGACGATAATGCCAAGGACCACGCACTCACCAGACTGTTGACTACGACGCTGCAGTTTGGAACGGATGGAGACTTGTAAGGCACTGTGATGGAGGTGAAGTCTATCTCAGCACCCGGCACCATACTACTGCACTTGTAGCTTGACAGAATGATTGAACTGAACTCCTGGTGGCGGCACCACAGGTCACGCAGCTGCTTCTTCAGCTTGTCGGCTTTTGGCACGACGGACCTCCTGGTGGACAGATCATGGAATGGTTCAGAGCTGGAGCCACACACAGTTGTAAATGATGGACTTGAAGTTATACTGACCACATAAGTTGACTATATAAGTTGGCCACATAAGTTGACCACATAAGTGGACATCGTATGTTGACCTCATAAGTGGATCTCATAAGTTGACCACATCAGTTGACCACATAAGTTGACCTCATAACTTGACCTCACAAGTGTTGACCACATAAGTTCACCACAGAAATGTGTCATTCCGTGTCAAATCAACCAGTGGTCAAAAAGTTGATGTCTCAGAATTTGCTTAAATTTTGACCAATGACTAAGTAGCTACGCCTGAGCCCTTCTGCAAAAAAACTAAGGATTTGCATTGGTGTGTCTGTAATGTCCTATAATGAGAACGGGGTAAGCGCCCAAAAATGCATTATTTTTATATGTTTTCAGGTGCTTCTAACTCGAGAAGTTTACAAGCTACATATCTAAAATTTGCTGAATATGTCGACATATTGGTGCAGATTATCTATGCAAAATTCAAGAATGACAGGACAAAGAACAGTGGGGATACCGGGTGCATGAAAATGGAAAAGAATTTTTTTAGTTCTGGGAATTTGTTTTAATGTTCTTTTCTATTTTCGTGCACCTTTGTCCTGTCATTCTTCAATCTTGGAAAGAAAATCTGCACTAATATGTCTACATATTCAGCAAATTTCAGATATGTAGCTTGTAAACTTCTCAAGTTAGAAGCATCTGAAAACAGATAAAAATAACGGTTTTTGTATGCTTACTTCTCAAGTTCACATTATAGGGCATTACAGACACGATTTGCATATATATGCTAGTTCTTTTACAGAAGTGTTCAAGTATAGCAACTTAGTCATTGGTTAAAATATAAGCAAATTCTGAGACATAAACTTTTCAAAATTTCCTGAAAAATAAACCAAGTGGTATTAAATGTATAAAGTCTGGCCACTGTTACTGTGACATCATGTCACACAGTATAAAGTATAACATATTCACAGCTCAAATGTGGTCTGATGAACCACATTTAAAACAAGAAGGGTTGTGTGATTCGAAGACACCCAAAGGACTGCTCCCTAAAAGTGGGGTTGCGTGAATGCAGGACACCCAACGGACTACTCCCTAAAAGTGGGGTTGTGTGAATGCAGGACACCCAACGGACTGCTCCCTAAAAGTGGGATTGTGTGAATGCAGGACTCCCAACGGACTGCTCCCTAAAAGTGGGATTGTGTGAATGCAGGACACCCAACGGACTGCTCCCTAAAAGTGGGGTTGTGTGAATCCAGGACACCAATGAATTGCTCCCTAAAAGTGAGGTTGTGTAAATCCAGGACCGCAGAGACTGCTCCCTAAAAGTGGGATTATGGGCCTTACTTGAGCATCTGGTTCTCTGTCTCAAGCTGCTCCTGTTTTACCTGCAGCATCTTGTTGCGAGACTTAAGCTTTTTCAGCACTGTCGCAATCTTCTTCTTCTGCAATCAGAGAGCATGTGACGTGTCAACGCATCGGTCCAGGTAACGTTTACCTGGTCAATGCAAAATTTTCTAAATAAATTTACCAGACTTGGAAAGTTATGGAATTTTATTGCGTCATGGAAAGTCATGGAATTTGAAAAGGGTGTTTTTATTTTATCTATTTTGGCTAGTGGTAAACTACCGTCCTGCAAACGCAATTTTATATGAACACATCATAACAATTGTAACTCTGTTTGGGCAGATAACAAAGCTAAAAATTTGAATTCAAGTTCAATTTTAGAAAACGAGGCTTTCAAACCACATCTCCTGACCCCGAAGTTACCACATGACCGCTCGACCTTGAAACCACCACACACGAAGGTGGCCACCAAGACTTCCACACTCCAACTATAGCCGCGAACTCACGATGCCCTCGTGGCCTTCACGAGGGCATCGTCTAGTTCGATGATGCGCATCTGGAGCTGGAGCTGTTACTCTGCCCAGGTCGTCTTCGTCTCCATCATCATCTCAGTGGCGGTCAACTTGCTTGCTGCCACGTCCTTCTCCGCCCGCACCAGGTCCGTGCTCAGTCGCTCCACCTCAGTCACAAAACAACAACAATGACTGCAATGTCGGGTTATTTCGCTAATGCTCTTTATCCATTGTACAACAATTTAATTGTGGTTGCATACATTGGTCACTCTCTAATGGGCATAAATATGTATTACATAACATCATCTAAATGTTTTAACAGTGACAATTAACCAAGCGATTCTGATTAAAACTCCCTCCTTAGTTGATTAAGACCACGGGCATCGCGAATCAGTTGATTTAGACCACGGGCAGGGTTGAAGAAAATCATGATTTTTATTATTTTTTTTAATCTGGTATATAGATATTTATATAGATGTTTAAATTTGTAAACTCTTTCAAGCATATTCTATTCAAATCGATTTGGGTTCTTGTCTTAACAGAGGTACATGATTTTTGCTTATATAAAGACATTAGACAATGTCCACAAGGCCTTACCCCCTGTAGTTGCATAATCTGTCTTGGAAAGGAAAGCATGCTATGTGTCTGAGGCTGTAGCAATGGTAATTATTGTTTGCCTATAGGATGGATTAGCACCTGTCCAAGGCTCTGTGTACTCTAAGGGTCTCTAACCAGAATACAAACTGGTACAGTATTAAACAACTGAGTCAACATACTGAATTGGTAACAGCTAGCACAAGCTATAAGTGGACTTTAACTCAGGGCTTCTGTATTGAAAAGATACTTGCTCTGGAAGACAAGTTTGTGTGGCTTCACTGCATTCAGAAAGGGAATAGCTCAAACATACACAATGTCATAAAATATTTGCCTATCAGACTATCTGGTGACAATACAACTACACAAGTGTGCGCACTTTGTGTTTTGTATTTAAAAACATACAAAACTTTGTTGATCTCGATGCTTGTAAACAATTATTTGTGTTAAATTCATATAAATCAGAGATAAAAAATAGAAGTAAAAAAAATAAAAAAAATCATAAATCAATGGTTTTTTTTGGAGTGATTTAAATCATTGATTTAAATCATGATTTAAATCACTCCAAAAAAATCAAATGATTTAAATTAAACAACCCTGACCACGGGCATCGCAAATCAGTTGATTTAGCTCACTGGCATCACGAATCAGTTGATTTAGCCCACCGGCATTGCGAATCAGTTGACTTAGCTCACCGGCATCGCGAATCAGTTGATTTAGCCCATTAGCATCACGAATCAGTTGACTGAGCCCATCGGCATCACGTATCAGTTGATTTAGCCCATCGGCATCGCGAATCAGTTTTGTTGATGTTCAAATTTGTATTGTGTGAATAGCCAAGTAATATGCGCAGTCGGTTTAATTACAAAGTGCATACTTTCATTAAAATCATTGAACAAATTGACTTCCAACATTGACTAGCCTTGTATCACAGTAAATAGAGACAGGGATACTGCCAATTTTTTTGTTTTGCAGATGTTTTAAAAAACACTGTGCTAGCTAGCACGTCGTAGTGGGTGCTAGAGCTAGCTCGTCGAAGTGGGTGCTAGAGCCAGCACGTCGTAGTGGGTGCTAGAGCTAGCACGTCGAAGTGGGTGCTAGAGCCAGCACATTGTAGTTGGTGCTAGAGCCAGCACGTCGTAGTGGGTGCCAGAGCTAGCACGTCTTAGTGGGTGCTAGAGCCAGCACATTGTAGTGGGTGCTAGAGCCAGCACGTCGTAGTGGGTGCTAGAGCCAGCACGTTGTAGTGGGTGCTAGAACCAGCACGTCGTAGTGGGTGCTAGAGCCAGCGTGTTGTAGTGGGTGCTAGAGCTAGCACGTCTTAGTGGGTGCTAGAGCCAGCACGTCGTAGTGGGTGCTAGAGCTAGCACGTCTTAGTGGGTGCTAGAGCCAGCACATTGTAGTGGGTGCTAGAGCCAGCACGTCGTAGTGGGTGCTAGAGCTAGCACGTCTTAGTGGGTGCTAGAGCCAGCACATTGTAGTGGGTGCTAGAGCCAGCACGTCGTAGTGGGTGCTAGAGCCAGCACGTTGTAGTGGGTGCTAGAACCAGCACGTCGTAGTGGGTGCTAGAGCCAGCGTGTTGTAGTGGGTGCTAGAGCCAGCACGTTGTAGTGGGTGCTAGAGCCAGCACATTGTAGTGGGTGCTAGAGCCAGCACGTCGTAGTGGGTGCTAGAGCCAGCACATTGTAGTGGGTGCTAGAGCTAGCACGTCGTAGTGGGTGCTAGAGCCAGCATGTCGTAGTGGGTGCTAGAGCCAGAACGTCATAGTGGGTGCTAGAGCCAGCACATTGTAGTGGGTGCTAGAGCCAGCACGTCTTAGTGGGTACTACGTAAATTAATTTTTAAATCGATCTAAAATTAAATAAGTTAAAAAATCGAAATGAGCAGGGACCATTAAATTGTCTATCTCTAGTAATGTTTGCTAGAGTAAACACTGCAGCACTCTTCCACTGTGGGACCTGTCTCTAGTAATGTTTGCTAGAGTAAACACTGTGGCACTCTTCCACTGTGGGACCTGTCTCTAGTAACATCGCTAGTGTAAACACTGTGGCACTCTTCCACTGTGGGACCTGTCTCTAGTAACATCGCTAGTGTAAACACTGTGGCACTCTTCCACTGCAGGACCTGTCTCTAGTAACACCACTAGTGTAAACACTGTGGCACTCTTCCACTGCGGGACCTGTCTCTAGTAACATCGCTAGTGTAAACACTACGGCACTCTTCCACTGCGTGACCTGTCTCTAGTAACGTCGCTAGTGTAAACACTGTGGCACTCTTCCACTGCAGGACCTGTCTCTAGTAACGCCACTAGTGTAAACACTGTGGCACTCTTCCACTGCGGGACCTGTCTCTAGTAACATCGCTAGTGTAAACACTACGGCACTCTTCCACTGCGTGACCTGTCTCTAGTAACGTCGCTAGTGTAAACACTGCGGCACTCTTCCACTGCAGGACCTGTCTCTAGTAACGTCGCTAGTGTAAACACTACGGCACTCTTCCACTGCGGGACCTGTCTCTAGTAACGCCACTAGTGTAAACACTATGGCACTCTTCCACTAAGGGACCTGTCTCTAGTAATGCCACTAGTGTAAACACTACGGCACTCTTCCACTGCAGGACCTGTCTCTAGTAACGTCGCTAGTGTAAACACTGTGGCACTCTTCCACTGCGGGACCTGTCTCTAGTAACGTCGCTAGTGTAAACACTGTGGCACTCTTCCACTGCGGGACCTGTCTCTAGTAACGTCGCTAGTGTAAACACTGTGGCACTCTTCCACTGCGGGACCTGTCTCTAGTAACGCCACTAGTGTAAACACTACGGCACTCTTCCACTGCGGGACCTGTCTCTAGTAACGCCACTAGTGTAAACACTGCGGCACTCTTCCACTGCGGGACCTGTCTCTAGTAACGCCACTAGTGTAAACACTGTGGCACTCTTCCACTGCGGGACCTGTCTCTAGTAATGCCACTAGTGTAAACACTGTGGCACTCTTCTACTGCGGGACCTGTCTCTAGTAACGTCGCTAGAGTAAACACTGTGGCACTCTTCCACTGCGGGACCTGTCTCTAGTAACGTCGCTAGTGTAAACACTACAGCACTCTTCCACCGCGGGACCTGTCTCTAGTAACATCGCTAGTGTAAACACTGCGGCACTCTTCCACTCTTCCTGTGCATCAGAACAGCAACAAGTTTATTGCAAAAACTGCTGCACCTGTACTCACAGTCGGGTCAGACTACAATTCCTAGTTACTATGACTATGCTCATTGCTATAACAGCTCTCACCTGCACGGTCAGCATCTTGTTGAGCTCGTTGCTATGACATGATCAGACTACAAGTCCTAGTTACTGACTATGCTCATTGCTATAACAACTCTCACCTGCACGGTCAGCATCCCGTTGAGCTCATTGCTATGACAACACCACAACTCTCACCTGTATGGTCAGCCTCTCATTGAGCTTGTTCAACTCCTGCTCGCTGTTCACGTAGTTCGTGTACTGTGTCTCAATGCGATGCAGCCTCACTTTCAGCTCTGAGTTCTCGGCGTGTTCCCGTTTCAGCTGGTCAGTCAGTGACTGTTGGTGCTGCAGCTTTGTCCTGGTGGCAGGAAACAGTAACGATACTCTTTGGGGTGCAGTAGCTCAGTGGTTAGAACATGGGACTCTCAATTGAGAGAACCTGGGTTCAAATCCTCTTGCTGCTGTTTCGAAACTTGAGGAATATTGTTCACTCCACATTGTCTCAGTTCACTATAAATGAGTACCTGTCTATAAACAGTTCACTCAGTTATATAAATGAATACCTGGCTATAGTCAGTTCACTCAGCTCTATAAATGAGTACCTGGCTATAGACAGTTCCCTCAGCTGTATAAATGAGTACCTGGCTATAGACAGTTCCCTCAGCTGTATAAATGAGTACCTGGCTATAGACAGTTCCCTCAGCTGTATAAATGAGTACCTGGCTATAGACAGTGGGTGAAGTAAAAAACGCTTCGATCTCACGAGATAGTTAACATTTCTCTGGTTGGCTGAGTCGTGACAGCTATAAATCTGTTCCCCGAGCCAGCACTTAAACCCAGTTTCCTTAGTGCAAGCAAATCACAGTTCACATTCCCTCTGGGTACAATGCCAGTTGACCAAGCTTCTATCGGGGCTAGTGAGTTTCAAGCCCAGGTTTCCACAGGAGAGTCTCATCATTCAGAGAGTCCAGCGCAATCCAACTAGGCACTCAGGACAAAACACCACAGACCTGGTTGAAATGTTTAACTTGAAATTTGTTATACTGCCATATAAATACATATAGCATTTTTTATTGCTTAACTGACCTAGAGCTTTCTTATTCCGATCAAGTCTCACCATCCGCATTGTTAGGCAAGCTTACAAACAAGACTTCAAAGGACAGTGGAAGAGAGGAAGACCACTGAAGAGGTGGAGTGACCACATCAGGAATGACATTGTGACATACCGAGCAACGAGTGCCTCTTTCTCGGCCGCTTCCTTCGTGTCTGCAAGCTCCCTCATCGGGACCTCCATCCTCTCTCACTCTCTCTACAGCTGCTGCTCTTTGTCTGTGCTCCGCCGAGACGTCTCCTGGAGTCTGCTCTCCAACTCCAGACTACAGGGAAATAGCCGAAGGTCACTCAATCTGTCACCGTCACCCCTTCGGATCCATGTTAGGGAAACCAAGGGATTTGGAAATGTGGCCAGTGGCATTATGCATGCAATTAAGTTGTACCTTATATTGCTCAGGTTTTGGTAAAGAACATTTTTAGGGATCAGGGGACTGGAACATTTGGGGTCCTCCCCAATAAATTACCATTACGGACAAAACCATCCCTAGAGTATTTGATATCCTTCGTTTATACAATGGATGTGTTACAAATAACTATTTTCTGCAGGAAATTATGACCTATCAAAGTATTACTGATTCTGCTCCAGAAAAGAAATTCTGAGTAGTTGATAATTAAGTTAGGAAAACTTATTCTGCACCAAAAATAACATTAAGAAACACAGATGCAAGAATTACAAATTTCCACCGCAGTAATTTCTTAAGATTTAATTTTGCGAAATTACTGTATTTAATTTAATTACAGAAAATAGCATTAATACTGGACCGAAGACAGCCAAGAAGAAACATCACCGTGAAGTTGTGAACATGACTTAGTGAAAGAGCAAGTACTTTTCGTTCTCGAGAGCGTGTTGTCTCTGCCACTCCTCTGCCCGCAACGCCTGTAGACTCCTCACCGACTCTCGCTCCTTCTCGTCCAATGACAGCGTGTAGTTCTGGCATGTCAGCTTCAGTGTCTCCACCTGGCAAGTCAACTCTGAAACAACATAATTAATTACAAAATTGTCGACAACAATTGTGAATGTGCTGACATGGCTGGTAATCCTTTACTGACTGGACATGTATTATTATGGCTTTATAACTTAATTCTTACCTCATTTTATTCCATCACACCACATCTTTTGAGGTACACAAAGGACAGATATTATTATCAAATATTGCATTTTACGACACTTTTTCTAGTCCATATAGCACTGCAAAATGCACCAGCCTCCGCTGTTAATGCTCATATGATAATACATACCAGTAGTTTATACAATATAGTATGATATTAGGATAAAGACTTTGCACCCTAAAAGTGCACATCGACCACCTTTGTCACTGTCACGCTCTAGTTAACTGACCTTCCACCTGGTTGCGCTGGCGGTCACGTTCTCGTTCCAACTCGCCGCGGTCTTTGAGCATGTCCATCTTGAGTGTGGCCATCTCGACCTTGCTGCGATGAGTGACCTCATCCGCTCGACTCTTCAGCTTCACGGCTTCTTTCTCGAGCTCATGCACACGTGTTGTCAAGCGCGTCTGCTCATTGGCAGAAGATGCCAGCTCCCTCTGCAGGCTTTCCACCTGAAGCTTCAGTGACTCTCGTTCCGTCTGCGTGGAAAGATATAGTAAAGCCTTTGAAAGGATCTCCAGCTGGTAGATCAAAAATGATAGTCACTGACTCTACCAAATGTTTCTACATTGGTAATTAACTAATTAACCATAAAGTACCCAATGGGTGGGCATCACTTAAAGGTGCAGTCTTCAATTTAATTTTTTGCTCATCTCATTTAATCTCGTTTCACACAAATCGAATCACCTGATATCGACCATGACATGCTAGATCATTTGTGCAAATTTGTTAGATAGTTTTGATGAAATCATCGAACAAACTAGTAAATTAGTTTTGGTCTGACTGAACAAAAAAGGGGAAGTGGCGAATGTGGGTAGACTATTTGGCTAACAAGGGATTTTACACCTCACTTCCGGTAACATTGTCACGTTACCGTATGCGGCGGTATGGGTTATCTGTGCGTACAGTCGTTAACGTACCGCTTTTCATAAGAAATCCATATATGTTTTTAATGACAAGTAGGTATAGTGAAAGTTTATTCATTGGGACATTTGTGTAAGGTCATAGTATTCGGATTACGCATCGCAACGCCGAGATACGGATGTTGAAAGGTGAGTGGGGTCATTCCTAGTTGCATACCCTTATATATATATATATCAGTTACAGGGGCTCAAGCTAGGTATATAAAAAAAATTCAAATCGATCAGATGATCATTTAAATGGTTCCACAGGATAGAGTGTCATATAAAGTTTATAACACTTTTGGAATTTTGTTGATATCTACATTATTTCCGAAGTTATTCCACTTTTTGATCTCTGAAAATTAGCATTGATGTCTATACAATTTTGGTTCCATTTCTTGTGACCCGGAATGCTGAGGACTGTATTTCATTTATATGAAAATAGCAATAGTTTTTAATGTATTGAACATATTGTCGTATGCACGGGCAACTGAATCAGCTTGAGTCAAACTGATTCAGTTGCCCGTGCATACGACAGTTGCTAGAAACAATCCGTGCCTAGGATTGTGGTTGCCCAAGACGGGTGGTTGCCCAAGACGGGTGGTCGCCCATGACAGGTAATTGTAATTAATTTGTTAGTGCTGTAATTGTAACTGAGCTTTTATGGGATCAAGTCAGCTTGAAGGCGCAATGCTGGTATATACCAGAAATGCGCAATTCTCGTATACCAGAAATGCACTGTAAGCGTACCCCTTCAGAAGTACATCCACATGGTCTATCTGTGGGTCCAGAATTCGCCAGTGAAGACGGCTGCAGAAACACTTGGTGTGTCTCGTCAGTGCGTGCAGCAACATTTCCTCTTTCTGTGAGAGGTCTGCTCCGCACATCTCATCAACGATCCAGTAGCTCTCGGTGGGGCTAATGTCATCGTGCAGATCGACGAGTCATTGTTCCGGCACAAGCCCAAGTACCATCGTGGTCGAGTCCCTGCATCGGACCAGTGGGTATTCGGCCTCTGCGACACTTCAAAAACGCCTGGAGTCGGCTACATGGAGCTCGTACAAGACCGTCGTCAACAGCCTTCCACAACATTTGTGCCCATATATCACCGATATATCGGTTCTAAACCACCCGAAGACAACAACAATAACGGCTCTTTTCAGAGCCACACACAAACCAAACAGTTCTTCTCAGGGCTACCCACATATTTGTGGAAGAGTTTGCTATCATTGAATTGAGATGTTGGTTTTATATATATTATACACAAATATGTAATTTTGTTAATTTAGCAGTAGTCTATACTCTGACTCATATAGTATCCAAGTAAAGAGTAACATTCCTATATCAAAGTCATTAAAGCTTATCGGGGATGCATTTTACTATCATAGCTATGTATTTTGTGCATCGTCCCTTCAGTATGATAATAACGAAAAGAAGGAGGCATGCAAGCGATAGATGAAAGACAACACCTGAGATGGATGGATGAGATCAGGAATAAAACAAATACTATTTAATAAAATATTAATATCTTCTTCAAAATGTGTCCTCATGTTTTTTTACTATTCTTACACTTACGATCAACAACTGGAAATTTGCAAAAAAAACATGATTTCTACATCTGCAGCGCCTGTCATTTTTGCAAGACATGATATCATTTAGTTTATTTATTTAATGGAACTTTATTAGCATTGAGCAAACTTATCTTTCTATTTGTTTTATATCATGACTGGCCTACAGGCTACACTGGCGCCGTAACACAGGCTTTTTGTGAAACTCCTGCGAAGCCTCGGCATAAAATTCGATTTTACGGTAGCCGGCGCATGAAGATGGCAGTATTTTTTACTTTTGCTCTGGTATGTACCAGAATTGTGCCGGACACAGCCGGACACATGTACATCCGAGAATTATGGTATAATGAGAATTACACCAATTGTCAGTCCTGCTATGCAAGAATTGCACATTGCTGGTATACCAGAATTGTGCATTTCGATAATTCTGGTACTACGAGAATTGCGCATTTCTGGTATACGAGAATTGCGCATTTCTGGTATATACCAGGATTGCGCCTTCAAACTGACTTGATCCCTTTTATGATGCTGTGTAAATGTAACTGACAATTCTACTTGAACCCAATCTTGGGTAAAGGTGCATTAACCTGGCCGAAATTATTAACGCTATTAAATGACAGTTTTACCTCATTTTTTCGATGCTAATGTGTTCTTTGCATCACTCCCCATCGGATCAGGTACAAAACGGACGTATATTTGCAAAAAATATTGTGTTTTAGCGCACTTTTAGTGCCCAAAACAACGCCATACCGGCAATAGCCGGTGTTCTTAATATGGCGATCATCCGAAATGTGCTGTAACAATATCACGGTGGCATCAGAACCGGAAAGGCGATTTCGCTGTCAAATATTTCGTACCGTAGTATAAGAAAATACGAAAAATAGAAGAAAAAGTGCAATTTAATGTTACGAAAAACTCTAAAAATCGACAATTTAATGTTCAAAAGCCCCCAAAAATCGAACCGGACACGTTATTTCACCGACAAATATTTTGTACGCAGTCTAAGGGGAAAAAAGTAGAGTTCAATTTAATTTTGAAAATCCCAAAAAAATCCACCGACAAATATCTCGACAATATAAGATAATGTAAAAAAAACAAAGACATCGCACATATATCAAAAAATTATTAAAAGTTCACAGATCGTGCAAATATCTTTAAATCTTACTCATAAACAAGTGTCTTGCTTGAGGTAAAACTTTCATTTAATAGCGTTAATAATTTCGGCCAGGTTAATGCACCTTTACCCTATTTTCTCTATTTTTTCTCTTCGTTTTTTTACGTTGCATAATTGTATGCACTATACGCACAAACATCGCGGTTCTGGTGACACCGTCGTCACCGAGCCGTGACTAGTGCGCAAATCGCACGCGCGCCATTTTTATTATGCAATCGGTTCTCCTATTTTGATCTATAAAACTGATTAAAAGCGGCCTAAACACAATCTTTTTGTTTATATATGAACTATTTTACAGTATTATGTATGCGGTATTATATAAGGAACGCATTTAGGTACAAAAATGTAGGAAAACCGTCAGCATAAAGCCCTAATAATGTTAAGTAAAATATTACGGCTGGTGACTGCAGTGTTTCGAGAGCGCCTCTTTCGTCCAGTGCCAGTGGCAGTGGCAGTGCCCGTAACCATCGCGAGTTGATCATGTATTTATACAAAGCTGCCAAGTCTACCGCTTTGGCGGTAGAACTACCACTTTGTCTTCAATTTTACATTATCTACCGCTTTACTGTGTTCAATCCAAAATCTACCGCCAAATCGCAATTCCAAGGGTACAGTTAAAATTAATCATTTCGAATCCAAATATACGACCAAACCACATCACTTCACATAGGAAATGCACCAGAATTAAATAAAAATACTCTAAAATTGATTTTTTTTTACACCAGGACCGGAAGCCCCCTTCTTACACCCTCCCCTCGCGGCCGCGGCGCGAGGACTTCGGCGCCAGATATTGATCTAATCTATCACCGTTACATCATTAAAAGCGGTAGATATGCCGTCACACGTCTGTTCTTATACGAAACACCTGGGAATGTCTGTCAGATGTCTGTCTTTATACGGGACATTTGGGAATGTCTGTCACACGTCTGTCCTTATATGAAACACTTGGGGAATGTCTGTCACGTGTCTGTCTTCAGGGGTGGATCCAGGGTTTAGAAAAGGGGGGGGTTCCAAGGTAATGTATGACGCGCAACGAGTCTCGTGGGGGTGGAGGGAGGGGTATACCCCTTCCCAACCATTTGACGTTTTTTTAGATAAAACAGTTGAAATAGTGTAATTTTGGACACCCATAATCTGGTTTTAAGCGAGATAAGGCCTAATGTAATCGACCCAAAATTCAGACTTGCGACGTCGTACGTATTGTCCGTATACAATACGGATTTTGGGGAGGAATACGGCTTTGGCCGTGTCCTGTTTTAATACGGATTTGCTGAATATATAAAAATCGTGATAAAATAATCCTATGTATTTTCTTGTATTCGTCACATAAGTGTAACTTCGAATGTCAAATCTACAGTAGACGAGTTGTAATTACTTTTGAGTCTAGAGTTTCGGCAAAACGCAGCGGATTTTGTTTCGTTTAACATGTAGGTAGCCCTGTTCCTACGAAGAAAATGCGGTGTGTCTGAAAATGTCTAAACGAAAAGACAACATTAAACATCTGTTATGTGCCATTTATTGCAATATTGACTAAAACAACTATAGTAATACAAATGTTTAATAAAAAAACGAGTATGCCACAAGTGACTAAAACAACACGTAATCGTTTTAATTTCTATATCGGCATTATTGTAAACTAGAGGCACGGTAGTGTAGTAAGAGTAAAATTATGTATTTATTCGTACGACAATGTGTACAATTCAATTACAATTGAAGTATCTTTGCACACAAAGAGACTAACACGTATTTGACTAAAACGTGCTACACGCATTCTGTATATTATTCAGCACATACTTTGCCAAGGAAACTGTGTTTAATAGTTTCTCATCCAGCCCCTTCTGATAGTGTTTCTGAATGATATAATAAAAGTAGCTAGTTTTCATATTACAGAAAGTAGTGGCATCGTGTCTGAAATGTGACAAGGTGTAACTGAGAATTTTAGACATATATGAACCAATACCCCGAAGGGCTAGATTACCAACTCAAGAGAGCTATCCAAACTGTTGTTGCATTTTAAACAACTCTGTATAAAGTGCACCATTCCATTCGTGATATGAATTTGAATCGGGAGACATTCTGCTAAAAGTAGTAGTAGTACCATATAACAACATGCAGTGAGTGCAAACTGGTAGATTAAAATGTTTCCTGATACCTTTGCGCCATGTAAATTAAAACGCATCATAGAAGTACATACACCATAGAACGAGGAACAGTGTGACATAACTAACTGAAGTTGTGTACTTATATTACAAACCCCAAAATATAAATGTAGTGATTAGCACATCCGCCAAAGTTGTGAATTCAAGACGCAAACCGGACACGGTACATGTGATGAAAAAAACTGGCTCTCAACATTGTTGACTGTGTGTCCCTGGTAACTCGGAGATCACGTTAATGTCAGTCCCGTCTCAATTTGGGACGTTAAAGAATCACTGGGGTGAGCTTGGCGATAAAGTTCTGAAAAGGCTAACAAATTGAATGAGACCTCAAAAGAACATAACTTTCTAACCACAATGTAATTATAAAGACTATAGTCAGTTAATAGAACTTTGCGGGTGCTGGGAACAACTAGATACTAGAAAATATGTTTATATTAGCTGTGTTTTAATAACTGTTGTTCATCAGCAGATTTATTAACCATTACACAACAAGCTGCATAAATAGGTGATCACAAAACAGGATTGCCAGATCGCGCAGGTAGTGCTTGGTCAATCATACTGTAAGCTTGATATATGTCTGAGACCCTCTTTTAAAGCTTGGAGGCCATGGGCCTGACAGTCTCAAAAACATTATTGGTGATGATGGTATGTGACGAAGTGAGTCTGGTTAGCAGCCCTTGACCCTTCGTCCTGGTCCCAACTGCCAGTCAATGCAACCTCCTCGTAGATGTCATGCTATCCAAATGGATTCAGTAGTACGGCTTCCAGGCATTCACACAAGAACTCATACATGTCATAATAGCCATCCTATTAAATACTACAACTTGTGGTTTTAGGCAATATAGATAATGATAATAAAGGTATAAAATGATAATAAATAAAATCCGTCAAACGTAAAGTTTACCCGTTATATAATGCTAAAATTAATTGATGACAGTTGTAGCAGCTACGCCGATTACCGCGACGCTAAACGGACTTTCTGTGAAGCTGATATTTTTTAGTTTTTAAATGTTGATCGTCTGGAAGTGTCCTTTGTTAATTATGCCACAGGATGTACATAGATATAACATAATATATAACTAAAATATATAAGGAGAAATTTGGCGCCTCTTGGTGGTCGTTTTAATAGTAACAGAAACGGAAGGATCGGAAGGAAGGGAAATTACATTTTTACGTTAGTTCCCCCAATAAACCGTGTTTCCGCAATTCCTACTTTTTTCGTTTGTTGTACATCAAATAACATTAACACAGGGTGAGCAGCTGTCCGCTTTTCCATTTCCTTGGTAAGCAACTGTCCGGTGAGCAACTCTCCGTGATTCTAAATATTGGGGTGATGTTTCCCCTTTTCAAGTGCTGTGGTAAAGTCCCCTCAGCAAGTTATTTGATGAATACTTTTTGGAAAGATTCCAAAGGTTTCATGCTGCATTTGTTCACATGTTAAAAGTTGTTGATGCTTGTTTCGACAATTAACTATGCAAGTATTGTATCGTTATTGCTGAGGATAAAAGGGGTGTTGGATTCTCTGAGTATGTAGTATACTATGTGTTTATACACCTGCATAATGCATTGCACAGCAACGCATACACAGCACACACATTTACACAGTACATGTTACTACTACATAGTACATAGATAATACAGATGTTACAGGTGCATATTTTTTGCATGAATGCAGCCTTTTGCATAGATCTAATGGCCTCATGAGTTCACTTGGCTGGAAGTAGCCAGCCCCAAATGTTTACTTTAGACATTTTTGCAGAGGCAATCAAGCCATGATTAACCATCAACTGATAATCAGTGGACATTCTATTGTATAGTCCTTCCCTCCAAATCTTGCCTGCCTGACCGACCTGCCCACTGCCCACTGCCCACCCCAGTTGGTAGTTGGTATTTTCCAATTGCGTTGTGTCTACTGTTTCGTGTCTACAATTTCCCCATTCACACATGTACTAATTCACACACGTCTGAACCTGGTGTCTCTTAGGCTAGTGACTGCAGGTTTGCTGGAAATGCCACTTGTGGTAAGGGCCTTGTAAAGGGGGGGGACAAAAACAGTGTATTTGAGGATTGATATTCGGTTTGTTTGAATGTCACCGACACCGCAAATGTCTAAAACCCTTTATCGCGTACGAGTTGTTCAGCTATAAACGTTTTGTCTGGGAGCTAACAATTTAGCTGTGCATATTTAGACATCAACCACCACCAATAACCCAACGTTAACATAGATGAAAGAACGCACTGATATATTGGCGGCGTCTACTATTATTTGCGTGTTGGGACTTGTACAAAGAAATGTTGTATCGGTGGTTATTGATACTGCCGGGAATAATGCTTTACTTGTGTAATGCATATAAAGTATTATGATTAAGAGAACAATGACGTCTGGCCTACATCTCGCGGTCCCCACACCTGCGTTCACTCAGCAGTAGCCCTGTACACAGCGTGGTGAAACGTTCTACAGACGACGGAAGGACGCAGTT
The DNA here is from genome assembly GCA_033239005.1 of Lamellibrachia satsuma. Taxonomy (NCBI): domain Eukaryota; kingdom Metazoa; phylum Annelida; class Polychaeta; order Sabellida; family Siboglinidae; genus Lamellibrachia; species Lamellibrachia satsuma. The sequence continues at coordinate 3,515,184 of BSQZ01000002.1, read as the reverse complement.
ATTTTTCCCTTTGGTTGTAAATATTAACGTTTTGCATGATTGAAAGAACATGTGACCATAAAACATTATAAGCCTTCGTGACATCCAATGGCAATGTGTTGCCAATGTTCTGAACAGTTTGGTGAAAAACACTTGCCTCCAGCTCTTTTATTCATGTCTCAAAATGACCAGATTTCGAAAAATATTAATACGCCTACGGTGTATCAAGAATGTCACCACTACAATATGCCTACGCGTTTTCAACTCCAATTCATACTACAACATCTCATTGCCAAAAGTCCGACATTTTAAATGTTTCAGCTTTCCTGGCTGAATAGTCTTGTGGCAAGTAAAATCATTGGCATCGGCTAATTTACGTATGACAGTTATGTGTTCCAATGTCCTACGTTTCCATTTTAGAAATGTTCTCTTCTGAGGAACAAGTGCAGGAGTGCGCCACCTCGCGGCGTCTTGACAACAAATTCTGACTTAATACAAAAATCCGACCACAATAAAAGGGAGTGTCCTGGCACTTGATGGACACCACATGTATCAGCCAATGGTTAGTATGTTTCTATGGAATTTACAACAATTGTAGGGAAATTACGGCCTTTTAGTGGCTCATCCTAAAGTCAAGCATTCCAGTCTTTCTATACCCATATGTCGGCAAGTTGTGTCCACTGTTTACGCTGACAGTCGACCTGCTGTTCCAACCGTGAACTAGTCCCGAGGTAAGCTCCCCATCAATGGGAGGCGCCGTGCCGGTATATCCCAAATGAACGCCAGTGTATTACATGTACTGAACAAATTTAATAAATCGATCCGATCGATCGATCAGTCAATCAACCAATTAATCAAGCAACCAATCAATGGGAAACATAACTAATTAATTAATGAGTTTGCGCACCCTCCTGCCGGCTTAAGCACTCCACACATGTACGTTCATTTGAGGCACATCGTATTGTTACCAGGTGGATCTATGACGTAGTTTTCTCGTGAACCTTCCGATGACAAGATAGCTCCTTACTCATGAGCGCCGGCAGCATTTCTGATTAGGCTTTCATTGTTGATAGAGATACGTTCATATAGTGGGCGGCATCCAGTCCTCAGGAGTGTTCAAAGCGCTTTACAATTCACCCCCCGTGCGGCTTTAATCGGTGCGGTCGGCTTAACTGTTGTGACAGGAATGCAGGTCAATAGATAAACGCGGGCCTACATGGCATCGTCTGCTGGAATTATGTGGTCCCTTATGAAAATATACCATCGTATTCCAGGGTAAAATATCATGATATACCATGGAAACCGTGGTATACCTTGATGTTGTGAAACAGGTAAACATTGTAAAATACCACGGTGTTTAGAAACAAGTAAACCACGGTATACCAGACATGTACCATACCGTAAACCGGGGCTACTTTGAACAGTGGGGAAACAATTCAGAAAAGATTCAGTCAGCAATATCTCTAAATAATTTTTCGGTATAATGTATTTAAGATTGTATTGGTGCAATCCTGCTTTAATAGACATTTTAGCAATCCCGAGGGAATTACTGAATGGTAGTCATTACAAAACGTTAAATGTTTGCAAGACAACGTGGGTTATACATCTGTGAAGTAATGGACTTGTTTTATTTTATAAAATGATCGCATGTGGCAGTAACAAGTTAATATGTTGTGGGGAAACTTTGAACGTAATTTTTTACAATTCTGAACAGTGTTCAAAGTTGCCACATGTAGCTAAAATAAGCCAACACACGGCAACAGCTGATGCATACTGCGTGGATTAGCACTGAATTCCCAGCTAATCCCGAGTATCCAGTTGGCCCACAGTCTCCAATTGGCTCCGAGTTTCAAGTTAGCACTGAATCCCCAATTGATCCCGAGTCTCCAGTTGGCCCTCCGTCTTCAGGTGGCCCCCAGTCAACGGTTGGCCCTCAGTCTCCAATTGGTCATCAGTCTCCAATTGGACCCCATTCTTCAATTGGCTCCCAGTCTCCAATTGGCCCCCAGTCTTCAATTGGCCGTCAGTCTCCAATTGGACCTCAATCTTCAATTGGCATTCATTCTCCAATTGGCCCCCAGTCTTCAATTGGTCATCAGTCTCCAATTGGACCCCAGTCTTCAATTGGCTCCCAGTCTCCAATTGGCCCCCAGTCTTCAATTGGCCGTCAGTCTCCAATTGGACCTCAATCTTCAATTGGCATTCATTCTCCAATTGGCCCCCAGTCTTCAGTTGGCCGTCAGTCTCCAATTGGACCTCAATCTTCAATTGGCATTCATTCTCCAATTGGCCCCCAGTCTTCAATTGGCCGTCAGTCTCCAATTGGACCTCAATCTTCAATTGGCATTCATTCTCCAATTGGCCCCCAGTCTTCAATTGGCCGTCAGTCTCCAATTGGACCTCAATCTTCAATTGGCATTCATTCTCCAATTGGCCCCCAGTCTTCAGTTGGCCCTCAGTTTCCAATCGGACCTTAATGTGTGGTGGGGCCTTCAACTATTGGTAGGCACTCAACATGTGGTAAGCCTTCAACTTTTGGTAGGCCCTCTACCTGTTGGAGGCCCTCTACCTGTGGGAGGCCCTCAGTGTTCAGCACCTCGATTTGTAATCCCTACCATACCAGATGGACGCAATCTATCGTTGCGAAATCCCCTAGTCATACTGAAGGGGGAAAATTGGAAAGTGTGCCGTAAGTAAGAAGGCGATGATGAGGGTGATAAACGATTATGATGATGACGACAATTAAGGGGTCATCTTAGTGATGATGATGATGATTATGACGATGATGATGATAACGATTATGATGATGCTGATGATAATGATGATGATGATAATAATAATGATGATAACGGCGGTGATGATGAGGGTGATAAATGGTCATGATGATGAGGAGGAAGAAGATGAAGACAATTAAGCGGTCTTAGTGATGATGATGACGAAGATGATAACAATGAGGGTGATCATTATTACGATTATGAGGACGAACACAACGACACCCTCAGTCTCACCATCCTGCTCCTCCTCCTCATCGTCATCATCATCCTCATGTTCACCCTTATAACTGTTAACCATGCTGACACCCACTCGACATTCACAAACCTATGATTAACACAGGAATCTCAGAGCGAGTGAGCCGCAAGTTTTCTGGGATATGGAATGCCGTTTGTATAACCTCCCAGGTAACGCACGGCAGTAACTACATGTTGGCAAACAATAGGACCGAGTCAGACAGAGTGGTAAGGAAGAAGGGGGTCATTAAAAAGGGTCGCCTCAACAAATGAAAGAGATAATCTACACTCAGTTAAGGGATCATCTCAAACAATTATTTAAGAGATCACTAAAAATGCTTAAAAAGAAATACCTCATCATCATTTGATCAAATTAAGGGGTCATATCAAAAAACTTGGGCGAAATCTGAAAATGCAATGTGATATTATATTAGAAACTTAAGCTTAACCGCAAAATAATAAAATAAGGGATCAGCTGAAAAAAATTAGGGGGTCATCTCAAACAATTAAAGTTAAGGGCAATGCCAGTCAACTAAAATGTTAATCTAAACGATTAAAGGGCACCTAAAATATTTTAAAATATGACTAACACTAAGTGATTTTATCAAAAACAAATTAAAGGATAATTTAAAAAGGAGTCATTAAGGGGTCATTTAACAATGAACTAGCTGATCATCACAAAGCATTATTATTATTATTGCCGTATGCTATCTAAGAGGATATATAAACAGCAGTCCATATGTCCTCCCAGAAAACAAGCTGCTGAATCGTTCTGAGAATCTTATTTTAAGTATAATTTAGTAAACGTAAGTGGATGTCTGGTTTAGCCTTGGCGTCGTTCTCCTAAATAAATGTACTTTTTTGCCCACTTCAAAGGGTGATTTCGGGGGCAATCCACCGCCCCAGACCCGACATCAACTATTTTTTTAAACAAAATACATGTTACCAGGCAAACTAAAGAGCTACAAGCGCCACTATGCGGACAAACATAGTGATGGATCCGTTAATTAGCGTGACACGTTGCGCCATCTTACTCAAGTGAGATTGAAAATCACATATCCTACAGCAATTGAAAAAAAGTATTGTGGCAAGACGTGTTTATATACAACGCTGTTGACGGATGAAATAAAGGTTTGCCTATATATCGCTTAATGACGTGCAAATGAAAATATAATTTATCTTAACAATGTGAACAAAATAATGACAAATTAACATGACACGTTGCTCCACCTTACTTCCGAATGAAAATTATTTCTTTTCTCTCTCTCTCTCTCTCTCTCTCTCTCTCTCTCTTTCCGTCTCACTTTCTCTCTTTCCTACATCGATGTCGTGAATATATGATCCGTACTGTACGATTCGCAAGGGGTTGATTTTGTCCGCCCCCATCGTTATATACTCAGGCGTTCCCGCGGTCCGTTTTGGTATTTTCACGTGTTCCTGCGTTCCCACGTCTAAGCTCGGACGTCTGAGTACAAAGGCATTAAGCTCGGACGTCTGAGTACAACGGCATTAAGCGCGGACGTCTGAGTACAATGGCAGTAAGCGCGGACGTCTTACTAGAACATAACCGCAAAATGGCGTGGCGATTCTTCTCTTATCCACCTGCAAGCTGCCAGTGCTCGGTCGCGTAACTCCGCAACAGATGCATACCGTAATTATATTTTATTATCATGTAATCAAAGAACATAAATCTAAGGAAGCCGTCTGATGTATTTGACCCGAATTATGCAAGAAAATAGTTTTGACATTTAGTCTGTATCTACAGCGCACACATGTACTGATTATATGTAGAAAAAATATCAATGGATTTAAGCGAGCAATTCAACATATAACATTTTGTGACGATCCCTTAACTTTTTTGAGAAGTCCTATTCATTTTATCTAACTTTATTTCGAGACGATCACTTGATTTTATGAGATGACCCCATAATGTTTTGAGACGATCAGCTAGTTACTTTGTAATGACTAGTTATTAAATGACCCCTTAATGACTCATTTTTAGATTAACGTTTCCTGTTTTTGATAAAATCCCTTAATTTTAGTCATATTTTAAAATATTTTAGGTGCCCTTTAATCGCTAAATGAACATTTTAGTTGACTGGCATTGCTCTTAACTTTAATTTTTTAGATAACCCCCTAATTGTTTCAGCTGATCCCTTATTTTATTATTTTGCGGTTAAGCTTAAGTTTCTAATATAATATCACGTTACATTTTCAGATTTCTCCTAAGTTATTTGATATGACCCCTTAATTTGATCAAATGATGATGAGGTATTTCTTTTTAAGCATTTTTAGTGATCTCTTAAATAATTGTTTGAGATGATCCCTTAACTGAGTGTAGATTATCTCTTTCATTTGTTGAGGCGACCCTTTTTAATGACCCCCCCTTCTTCCTTACCACTCTGTCTGACTCGGTCCTATTGTTTGCCAACATGTAGTTACTGCCGTGCGTTACCTGGGAGGTTATACAAACGGCATTCCATATCCCAGAAAACTTGCGGCTCACTCGCTCTGAGATTCCTATGTTAATCATAGGTTTGTGAACGTCGAGTGGGTGTCAGCATGGTTAACAGTTATAAGGGTGAACATGAGGATGATGATGACGATGAGGAGGAGGAGCAAGATGGTGAGACCGAGGGTGTCATTGTGTTCGTCCTCATAATCGTAATAATGATCACCCTCATTGTTATCATCTTCGTCATCATCATCACTAAAACCGCTTAATTGTCTTCATCTTCTTCCTCATCATCATCATGACCATTTATCACCCTCATCATCACCGCCGTTATCATCATTATTATTATCATCATCATCATTATCATCAGCATCATCATAATCGTTATCATCATCATCGTCATAATCATCATCATCATAATCATCATCATCATCACTAAGATGACCCCTTAATTGTCGTCATCATCATAATCGTTTATCACCCTCATCATCGCCTTCTTACTTACGGCTTACGGATCCCTTGGGCGCCATGCGTCACATAGGGCATGTACAAGAGTTCGCCATTCCGGCCTGTCAGCCGCCCTCTGTGCCGCCTCTGCCCATGATTTCCACCCAAACGCATCTCGTTCTTTTTACACCATTCGCCGCCACGTCTCTTTTGGTCTTCCGATCGATCTAACAGTAATAATTCACTGGATGTCATTCGAGAAGTGCGTTCCTGTTCTTCTTAGATATTATCATCCCAACACCAAACTCGTGCCTGATCTCTACAACAGAATACAACACTGTCTCCCCTCCTTCAAGTCTGACTTTTCCTGTTCCAGTCCACCTACTCTCGTTGATTCCCAGTATGTCTATGCCATTGTTGTTCATTTCATCTACAATTTGCTCAGTTTTACCAGCTGCGTTTATCGTCCTCACTTTCCAACACGCAACCTTGATCTGTTTTCGTGGATGTACTAACGGCACTATCTTGGTGTTAGCTTTCTTACGGCTTTGGCGATCACCATTCATGCTATCCTCTGTCGAAAAACGAGCGCCAATATCACCCATCAGAAAGGCTGGATTTCTTGTACATGTTTCTGTAACATCTGTTGTTTTTACGGGAGCAGGTTGTTAGCCTGCCGCCCAACCCCCAGCCTGGAGGACCAGGGATCACTCTTAGTCTGGAATCTCACCCTCGACCAATCCGGCATGGTTAATCCTACTAGGGATACACGTATCCCAACCGGCACAGCTCTCAGGATCACTGAGGCACACAAACTACTCCACCACGACAAGGTTGTAATCCTCGGAGTAGTCCTCACCTTCTACATCATCATTATTAACACCATCATCATCATAATGATTGTCATCCAATTTTTTTTTACATTACTGGTCGATTTATTACATTACCGGTCGATTATTAAATTACCGGTCGATTTATTATATTACCGGTCGATTTATTGCATTACCCTTGATGATTACGTGATGTTGTTGGACGCGATAATGGATGTGGATGTGACACTGACTCCGGCGAAATAAGGGGCCATCCTTAAAATACGTCACACTATTTTTTTACATCTTTGATACCCCACCCCTTTTCACGATTCGTAGCGCCCCCCCCCCAAAAAAAAACTACGCTTGTTTTGAGAAAAGATTCCCATATGTTGTGCAAATATGAAATACTTAAGTTTGGCCTGTACACTCCTAAAACTACATTCGTTTTGAGATACTTCCCACCTAATATGCATACATCTATACATCGCGCCTTTACAAACTTCATTGATACACGGTGCAGTTGGCTTTCCCTTTCCTTTTGACTTTTGTTGAAATAGACCCCAAAACTGACATGGCAATCAATGCTATCAGTCTGAAATCACCGACTGGGCGAACAAGAAAGTGTCTTAATAACGAACGTAGCGATCACCAAGACACCCCCCCAGCCATGTAATGCTCCGTAACACTTATTCGGTCACCCCACCTAGCGAGCGTGACGTACTTTATGGATGACCCCTAAGATCTGCAAGCTGAGACCGTCTTCTAAAAAACACCCACGGCCTACGACGGACGTTGGCGCCCTCTGACGGCCACTGCGTAGTGGTTGAGACGACATGCGCAGGCAACGAAGGATCGAAGTATTCGAAACGAATTGCAACTACAATGCGACATATATGTTTGTAAACTAGACTCAATAAATCCCCAAAAACACACATCGCTGTATTGACATGTAATCTTAACGAAGAACGTTTTTCTGTGTTGCTTAATTTTGGTCACGGATTTATTCGAACCAGCAAATACCAGCAACACAATGACACCTTTCACACGTTCAATGGTTCCTCCTCCCAACACCTTTTCTCCCTATTCCCCACATTCACTGGTTCCTCCTCCCAACACCTTTTCTTCCTATTCCCAACATTCACTGGTTCCTCCTCCCAACAACTTTTCTCCCTATTCCCTACATTCACTGGTTCCTCCACCCAACACCTTTTCTCCCTATTCCCCACATTCACTGGTTCCTTTTCTAACACCTTTTCTCCATATTCCCCACATTCACTGGTTCCTTCTCCTAACACCTTTTCTCCCTATTCCCCACATTCACTGGTTCCTTCTCCTAACACCTTTTCTCCATATTCCCCACATTCACTGGTTCCTCCTCCCAACACATTTTCTCCCTATTCCCCACATTCACTGGTTCCTTCTCCCAACAACCTTTCTCCCTATTCCCCACTTTCACTGGTTCCTCCTCCCAACACTTGATCTCCCATGTCCCAGCATTCACTTGCCACTCTTACCCGCAGTTGGCCTCCCATCTTTCCCGTATTCGCTCTTCTTTCCACTCATTGTAACATTCCATCTTCTCCATATTCCCCATATCTCAATGCTTGCTCTCCCCTCGTCCCTACATGGGATTAGTCTCCCTCCCATACCTCACTCCCTCGTCCTCGTTTTCGCTCATCGAATCAGCTGAAAGATCGTACTCAGCACGGCCAAACATCACCAGACGATGCGTCCCCAATGTGAGGAGTGGAAAAACAATATAGCTTTCACAAGTTTCACGTAATTACTTTAACTTTGTGAGTTTAGTGAGGGTGTGTGGGTGGTAGAGAGACAACTGTTAGAGGTCCACAAGTATGTTTAGAAGTATGTGTGTCACAAAAATCCGTTCCTCGCTAAAGCATTGGGTTGGGGGAACAGTACAACTTTTACCGTGTCGACGTAATATTAGTGTCATGAAAATGTATCCACATTGAATATGTCAGTGGGAGAACACATATTTTAAAATGGTAGATTAAATATCGGTAGTCTTGTGACGTCACTCCTCTACGTAAGTTGTATGAATAGTACTCAAACAGCGTGACATTCGTAGACATTGGCTGGTGTCTGCGTAGACAATTGTGTGATTTTGTAGTGGTTCGGCTAACCAAACGATAACGCTGACATCTGGAGAGTAGTGAGATAACAACCCCACAACAGAATAGCTGCAGTTCATCTACGGTAGTTGTACATCAATAACGAAGATAAGAAGACAAAAGTGGGAGAAAATGAGACAGCGAATTGTGCGTGGGTGCGTGCGTGCCAGCCAGCATGGGTGCGTGGATACGTGCGTGTTTCCGTGCGTGCGAGGGCGTGTGCGTGCGTGTGTGCGTGCGCATAAATGCGGGGGAGCCAGTGTGAGCTTAGGTGCGCAGATGCGTGCGAGAGAACGAGCGAGCATGTGGGCATGTATTCTTGCGTGCCTGCGTACGTGCGTGCATGCGTGCTTGCGAATGAGCGAGTGTGAATGCATGCGTGCGATCGTGCGTTGGTGCGGGCGTGCGTGACTGCGTGCGAGCGTGCGTGGACGGATGCGTGCGTGCGAGCATGGGTGCGTGGCTATGTACGTGTTAGCGAGCGTGCTTTCGTGCGTGTGTGCGCGCGCATAAATGCTCAACATGGGGAAACAGAGGGGCACAACAACTTAGAATTTGAGTGGACACTTTCAACAATTGCGTAGTTTCCATCATTTTGAAACAAGCAAAAGATATTAGTCCGGGAGATTGAAATCTACGCCATTTCATGTTCAACTGACAACAACTTTGTGAAGAAACTTATTTGTTATATTTCGTTTTATCATCTGCGAATCGTGCCTATCCGTAAAATCCACAAATGACACAACGATCCAGATACCAGGAACAGGCAATTAGCATGGTGAAATTTCGATGATTAGTTACGTAATCGATTGCCTGATACAGGAATTTCAGTAAAGAAAAACGATTGTACAAGTCGCTTTTTTATAGGTGGACGAAAATTATACTTGGACGAAAGGAAGAAGTCATACAGTCGATACACGTGTGTTTAACGACCATGTGGAGGTGGTGGTGGTGGGGTGGGGGGGGGGGTGGCAAGCTTAGTCACCCATTAGTTTACCATGTTATAAAGTAGGGGCGCAACAGGTTGTAATGAAAAGCACCTTGGAGCCAAAGGCAGTCATATATCCCCCCAAATACGCCACTCCATACAAGGTTGAAAGTCATATCCTTAAATAAAAAAATTACATCGAATATTACTTCTCTGTTTTGATGTGTGCCCCCAGTTAGTCGGGCGTCTGTGTGTGTGTGTTTATGCGTGCGTGCGTGTGTGAGTGCGTGTGTGTGTGGTGTGGTGCGTGTGTGCGTGTGGTGTAGTGTGTAGGATGTGTGTGCGTGTGTCCGTGTGTGTGTGTGTGTGTGTGTGTGTGTGTGTGTGTGTGTGTGTGTGTGTGTGTGTGTGTGTATTCCCAAATAAAAGCGTTACAACACTAATTGTAACACTAGTTTGTCATAAATTGCAAATGTCAGTCAAAAGATTAAAATAATGCACAGAAAAAAGAAGAGACCACAGTGAAGCGAGTGACGCTTTGCCATTCTGCCATGGGCTCGGGCAATTAGTGGAGCACTTTACAGATTTGGTGTGTGGGACCTCCTCCACAACACAGGATCTCTTTTGGTTGCTTTATTGAACTATTCAAGGGAGAGTCTATGTCGACCCCTAAGCCTGTAGTCTCCCACCCGACTACTGTGACATAACCCTGTGTGTTATAGTTCTCAACCTATTAACTATAGGAATTACTTTTGCTTATATACTATGTCATGAACAAACAGACGAATTTGTGGTGTGTGTCTTTCAAACCTGTTCAATCTAAATTAACTGAAGTGACGACATCTAATGAAAATATTTATTCATTAGAATGTTTATTTTATACAATACATCATATGATGATCCAGCATACACGATACAAAATGCGTATATAATATTACTAATCCATTTTATTGATATTGAATTATGCATATTCAATCATAGCTATGTACATCCGCCGGAAGTGGTCAACCTAAGATGGCGCCTACAACAGACAAGCAGACACATGCTCTTTATTTGGCCCTTATATGTACAAGTATTAGTATTACAAATATAAATATAGCACACATATCAAATAAGGGGCAAATATACAACGACGGCGCTTTAGCATGCTACTGTCCCCAGAAGGGGCTGTATGGAGTTAGTAATCTGAAATTTACGAATCTGTCACCATTAAATATCACTAGTAATAAATATATGCCCAAATACATTAATTGCCGGTCCAATTAAATGTGCAACAATGGAATAGATCATATCTATATACAATACCGAACTGACCTTTATTCACAAACCTAGCTTTTCATCATATAATGAGAATTAAAGCCGAAATTGTTTGTAGATGATCACTTAGCAAAACTCGAAGAGGCACACATGACAGGTAGTCCGTTGATGAACATATTTCATGTATCGCGTGAACAGCGACAATAAAAATATTTCCTAGAAAATAGTACACAATATCTAAAACAGGATATGCAATACAGAGTTATTTCACCAATTGATATGTAGAAAATAAATAATATGACACAATATTGTAACGTAGGTGGATTCGCTATAACGTAGTTTAAAAATAAATAAACAAACACAGTCATTTCAACAATCAATACATAAACTTGAAAGCTTCAAGCTATGAAGATAAAGGAAGTGCATGATGGAATAAACTTCCATCGCCTAGCTGCTGTTATACACATCACTCGATCAGTACCAACCTCTCAGAGTGTCGCCGTGCCTGCCATGAGGGAAATGCCACCCGTGCACGGCGCTGTTTCCTGCTAGTCACCACGTTCCTGTGCACATATAAAGAACACTTTGTTTTTGTTCGTCTTTGTATTGGAACACCTTTTTCAATCTTCACAAATTTTCCCCGACTGGCTGTCAACGTCACGCACAACACCGCATCAAGCATACAGTGTGTGTCATAGGCCAAGAATGTGTATTGAATCCGAAGCCATGCAAACCAGCAAGTGGGGTCTTTCACAAATGGGTCTTGTCAGGTGCGTCAACAGAAGCACCAACTTCGCCTGGACTGTTATGTAAGAAACTAATTTGAAGAACGTGCTGGTCGGTCAACAGTAATTAAGCCTTGTTGGACTAGCCGCAGTTCATTTGGTGATCTCTTGAATGTTCACGGGCAGCTGAACTACTGTATTGTCTGTGCTGGATATAGGCAACGAACCTTGACAGGCATATCGTTCGACCCAACAGAAGATGTTGCCCGTGTTTTCATAATAGCGTGTAAGCTGCATGTTTATGTCGGTCGATGTCAAAAGCTTCGCTCCGATTCAGTTGAAGCCGTACCACCCCTTTGTGGCTGTCACTGACCTTCAACAGTTCATTCGGAAGCGCTGTTTCAGTTGATAGGGTATTACAATCAGAATTGGAGTTAATTACATTGTAATTAGAACATATGGTGCCCGAAATAACCCGTGGCGCCTCTGTTGCAAGGTAAATGTGAAATCGCTTGAGATTGTCGACGGAAGTACGACACGCACTTAACGCGAATCGTTTGCCGTGCGTTGAAACAATCGCGTATCAATGCTAACGCGCTAATTCAAAAGAGCAGGTTTATGGATTTTATTGTGGGACATTGTGGGAACTCATAAAACATGAAATAGGTGCACTTAAATGATATTATTTTCTCATCTACTTTGGCACGTCAAACCACCGTTAGAGAGCACAAAAGTCGCAGGTTTCTTTAGTCTACCTCGTTTTCGTTGTCCTTCGGGGTTTACCTCACAGCTGTTATCGCCGTATTGTCGTCTTCGTTTAGTAAAAACTTGGCTGATTCTTGTGGTGAACAAGTCATCCATATTAATCTGAGCAGTTACTTTCAGAAGTTCTGTGTTAGAAATCTTTTGTGGCCAGAAAAATGGCATGATGTTTCAAAGATATGTTGTGTGGAAGGTTGAAAATTATCTCTCATCTGCTTCAGTCAAACGCCAGCATTCTGAAACATATTGCAGAGTGGACGAGTTGTGATGGCAAATAATTTACGTACATGATACATGCGTACCACACCTTGGTTGTCTCAGGGACAAAATAACCCTTTTTCGACCTTTTCTAAAGCAAAATATCTAATAACGTTATAAACTTTAATGATGGCGAGCGTAATTCACAGCAACATGACAGCAACACACATGAAGACAAACAGTTAACCACAGTTTGACACATAATTTTTTGTATTGTATGTTATTTCCATAAAGCTTATCATGTCTATGACCAGAGCTGCCATGTTGTGTAGAGGAACATGCGAGAAATATTGGCAGGATCCAAACACTGAAAAATGGTGTTATGTTTCCCAACAACTAGGGCACCAGACGAATGCAATTCTATTCATTCAAATTTCTATCGGGGACAGCTTTTGATAATACACTGGAAATAATTGACAGATTGATAACATTTTCATTATTTATGCAGTTGCGGTTTATTTAAATACGGGACGAAATATTTTCAATTGTTCTGAAACAGTTAAGGTAACATCATGATATATGATAATTCCCTATGTGTCATTCGTATCAGTCTTCTGGGATCACATACATATTAAACATAAACAATATTAGACGATTTCAAAAGAACGCAGCAAGTTTTATAGAAAGAACACTCGGAACCGTAGTTATTCTCATGTAAGAACACAACTGGTCATCACGTTGAATTATCACACTGTCTTTATTAACTTCGAAAGTAAAAATTACATGGTAAACGTCTAGCATTTTCACCCAACCTGCACACGTCTGGCTTAAATGCTTCAAGGTTGGTACTACTAGGATGTGTCTGGTTGTGTGCCAATGTATACTTTTAATAAGCAAATCGTTTGTTGGCTCAAATGTCAGTGGGCGGTCCATTGCCAGTTTGACAGACAATGTGCCAACGAGGCGAGGGTCCAGCGCTCGTAACAAGCCCCGACCATACCCGTGATCATGATCACTCTGGCATGGAGACATGGGTTGTCACGCGGGCTGTCTGTCGATAATCGTGTGTGAAAGTGGCGATTACGCGCGACGTCACCGATGATGATAAAAATATACCTAGGGGATTATATTAATTATTAATTGAAACGGCCAATGTGCGTGAGATCTACAAATAGCTGCGCAAGTGCGTGAGATGGAAGCCAAATGCGTGAGTCTCACGCCAAATGTGTGAGACTTGGTAGCTCTGCATGGCTCTTACTGTGGGTGTTATGCCACACCTTATTTTAGGTATCCAAGTTCTCGTGATAAAGCGGTAAAATGCTCATAAAAAGCAGGAAACTTCCTCCTCCGCTCAACTTTATTGGCTCCAAAGACATAAAATGTGCTTAGGATGGACTCGTGTGCAACACATAGATCGATTTTAGCGTAAATTTTGTTTGTTTTTTTAAATAACGAAAAACTGGACATTTCATCCAAAAAGTGGAGGGGAAAAAAGCGGTATTTCCCGACCGAATGTTGACACCTCAGAAACAGTGTCCCGTGCCTCTCATGCTTATCATTTATACCCGAATCACGGTCGGATCCAGGGTGTCCATGATGTGCCCGGGAACCCCTCAATTCCTCGAATCACAATGGCCCACGAACTGTTTATTACCTTGCATTGCATTCTTAATTTCAGGGTGTCAATGATTCCCTGGTTTCCTCACTCCATGCTTTGATAAAAGGTACTGGATATGGTAAGGTCGAAGTAAAACACAACAGGTGACAGAGGATACGACATTAATGTCTGATTTCGGTTTTGTGAATTAGTGATAAACGCAAATTCCAATCTACATATATGTGTATAATATATTATACTTATTTCAAAACGACTGCATTTTCTAACCATATTCTTATAAATATGTCAGTAAAATCATAGTGGTTTATGTCACCTCTAATTTGGACGAAGGAAAATGGCTGTGGCTGAAGAACTTACCGAGTCCCAGATGTCATCACGGCTTTACAGTTTCCGGCGCCACACATATCTGTGTTACAGGTACAGGCTTACACATATGTTAAATCTATTTTCCACCGTCTTATTTTCATGACAGATTAAATTTAAAGAGTGACAAAATGTCGGCTGAAAACAGTGAAATGTGCCAATAATATTATATTTATTCATTTATATTTGTGCATGGTTGTGGTGCGCGCCTCTGCGTATGTGCGTGTTTGTGGTGCGCGTGCGTGCGTGCGTGCGTGCGTGCGTGCGTGCGTGCGCGTTCTCTAAATGTACTAATGTCCTGTTCGTCCATTGGACGTCTCAACCGATATAGTGTAGTATTGAACAACGTGTTGAGGCATCAACCAACTGTGGACAAGTCGATCAAGGTGGCAAACATGAACAAGTCCCGTGCTAGACACGGTGAGTCTGCGAGCGATACACGGTGAGTCTGCGAGCGAGACAAGATGTGTTGTTTTTAAAGTTTTATGGTCTCTTTAAATCCATGGCTCGCAATTTGAAGAAAACGAAGCAACGTGGCGAGCGTGAAGCGGTGAATCTGCGAGCCAGACACGGTGATTCTTGGAGCGTGACACGATGAGTCTACGAGCGAGACACGTTGTGTATGTGATTGAGACACGATGAGTCTACGAGCGAGACACGTTGTGTATGCGAGCGACACGATGTGAATTGTGTTATAAGCACTTTATAAACATGGTTCGTAATTTGCGGAACATTATAGCAACATCACATTTTCATACGACACGTTTGTATAAATACACACGGACCCGCCTTGTGGATTCCCACTCAACATCACACGACTACATTCCAATATTCCCCGACAATCACAGTGGTAGGTGAAAGTAAGCAAACGTTTGCAGGAATCGTGTAGAATATCATGTAATATGATGAAGGTTGATGCTTATTTATAAAGAAAACGAGCACACACCTGTTCACCATACTACAGTTAGGAATTCAAATGACACTAGAACTGCTGTCAGTGTGGTAAGAAATAAATTTCCTCCATCCTGTACAGTTCTTGTATTTTTCCGCTTTTAAGGCAGTGGTAGCGATGGCGTCGTTGGCCGCGTGTCTGTACGTAGGGCTACTCGTTGGTTCGGACGGAGAGAACCTCATCAGCAATGTCGCGCCCTACACGCCTACCTTCAACTGTTGGCACTCTATCAACATTGAGATATGGCCATATTTGAGGACTACACAACACTTATGCTGTGCCCAGATTAAAATTTCTAGTGGCCGACTGTCAACATATGCGTGTGCCAGTGACTGTAGGATCCCTTGCGCATGAAGACGCCATGCAATTGTTTTGGCCGCCATTTGATGGGTAGCATGTTGTGTTTTGATTTTCTGGAGATAAAAAATTACACAATTTAACAAATTGTGCTCAGCGAGTTGATGACATAATAAATATTAACATACTTGATTTTCGGAACTGTGTTCGCATGCTTGTAGAGTTGTGTGTGTCTGTGTTTCCGTTCAGTGGTGTGTGTGTGTGTGTGTGTGTTTGTGTGGTGTGTGCGTGTGCGTGTGCGTGTGCGTGTGCGTGTGCGTGTGCGTGTGCGTGTGCGTGTGTGTATATAATGCTTACCTGGGAAGTGCCAGTGCTGCTAGGTGGCTGTGTGACAGGGACTCCTGTCTGTTGACTCGGTGTCATCGACATGCCGCTGGGTGGCTGTGAGACAGAGGCTCCTGTCTGTTGACTCGGTGTCATCGTCAAGAGAATACATAGGGTTATTTTATCACAATTTTTATATATTCAGCAAATCCGTATTAAAACAGGACACGGCCAAAGCCGTATTCCTCCCAAAAATCCGTATTGTATACGGACAATACGTACGACGTCGCAAGTCTGAATTTTGGGTCGATTACATTAGGCCTTATCTCGCTTAAAACCAGATTATGGGTGTCCAAAATTACACCATTTCAACTGTTTTGTCTAAAAAAACGTCAAATGGTTGGGAAGGGGGATACCCCCTCTCTCGACCCCCACGAGACTCGTTGCGCTTCATACATTACCTTGGACACCCCTCCTTTTCTAAACCCTGGATCCACCCTGAAGA
This sequence comes from Lamellibrachia satsuma, assembly GCA_033239005.1. Classification (NCBI taxonomy): domain Eukaryota; kingdom Metazoa; phylum Annelida; class Polychaeta; order Sabellida; family Siboglinidae; genus Lamellibrachia; species Lamellibrachia satsuma. Next base: position 3,498,422 of record BSQZ01000002.1, on the reverse strand, counting down.
CAAACACGTGACAGACATTCCCCAAGTGTTTCGTATAAGGACAGACGTGTGACAGACATTCCCAAATGTCCCGTATAAAGACAGACATGTGACAGACATTCCCAAGTGTTTCGTTTAAGGACAGACGTGTGGCAGACATTCCCAAATGTCCCGTATAAAGACAGACATCTGACAGACATTCCCAAGTGTTTCGTATAAGGACAGACGTGTTGTAAGGTTTGGTCAGCCTAAAATTGTAAGAACAGAGATAGTGGTCATTGCAGACATATTTAATCAATGATTTAACGCTAGCATAAAGAAAACCCAGGTTGATACAACTTATGTAAGGCACGCTAGTTTCTGGCCAGTTTGCAGCTTTGCTTATTGTTTAGTATACACAGTAGGGAGGGGTAGAGTCGCCCCGACTGTAATAATAACTGGACTGTCAAACGGGAGAAATGTTTACCCGATTTAGAATGCAGGCCATGAGAAACTAGTTTAGTTGGCAACTGACCGTCCCCAAGGACACAAGAAGGTCTCCAGTCCTGGGGAGGTTCAGAAGGTGACCCGATACCTTGCATACGACGGTCATTTCCAGCATGTACGGGGATGACGGTTGTATATGGACATCGGCCAATAACGGCTTTCTCGATTTCCTAAAATGGTTAACCGCGCCTCCACTGAGGCGGGGTTCTTCAGAAAGCTCTGGTATAAATAGGCCAGAAATAGACTCATAAAGCAACGGGTGCGCGCGATCTAAATTACCACGCAGCTCGTTCAATTTGGACTAAAAATTATCGGCAAGGATGGGCCACGCCGGCCCATACCTACCTTACCATTAGAAAACTAAATTTATTGAAGACTTTTAAATGTTAAATGGGAGACACAAGAACAGTGGTAGAGAGACCAGTCTATGTTGTACGATCTACACTTCTGCGTTAATAAAATCTTGCGAACCTGGAAGATGCGTTCACGGCTTATTATACCGATCTGATCGTCTGCGGTATTATCAGTAAGCAGCTAGACGATCTGGCGAGCGACAAAGACAATTACTACACAACTGTGAGTATTCTCAACGAATGCACGCGCCCTTAAGAGAAGCGAGAATCTTACAGTGTGACGGCATATCTACCGCTTTTAATGATGTGACGGTGATAGATTAGATCAATATCTGGCGCCGAATTCCTCGCGCTGCGGCCGCGAGGGGAGGGTGTAGAAGGGGGCTTCCCGTCCTGGCGCAAAAAAAAATCAATTTTAGAGTATTTTTACTTAATTCTGATGCATTTCCTATATGAAGTGATGTAGTTTGGTCGTATATTTGGATTAGAAATGAGTAATTTTAACTGTACCCTTGGAATTGCGGTTTGGCGGTAGATTTTGGCTTGAACGCAGTAAAGCGGTAGATAATGTAAAACTGAAGACAAAGTGGTAGTTCTACCGCCAAAGCGGTAGACTTGGCAGCTTTGTATAAATACACGATCAACTCGCGATGGTTACGTACTGTCGGGTTTGTTGCTCCGCAGGTTCGAAGCGCCTCGCTGAGCCCTTGGAAACTTGGTCAGATCGCAAATTCACCCGGAAACCATGTTTCATTTATATACATCGCGCTCTGTCAGTTTTTGTCTTATCCATTCTGAATAAAGTTTATATTAAAAAGAAGTAATTAATCCACTAATCAGCAACAAACACTAATCTGAACGAAGGAAAATATACCCTGTCACCTTTTGAATGTTTCCACGAATCGATTCAGGGAAATAATATTATGTTGCAAACATTCAAATAAAAATAAAATGATATAGCTGAATGAAACCTGTTTTAATGTGCACTTATAAAATTAAATGTTTTTATTTGCCTCAGTGGTATTTTTCAATTTCTTGTTTGTCTCCCAACAAGTGCCAAAATTAAAAAAAATCCACATTTTCAAAATATAATATCTCTGGAAGAATATCTTTCTCTGGATCCACACCCCTCTTATATTTTGTGGATTGAATATTGTATGTATTGTTGTCCTTGACCTTGGACATATGTGACGTTGTTAGATTCTAGCAACAAATTAAAAAGTTGTGCGTGGTATAAAAGTAGCACTGTGTTAATAGCCAAATCCCCGGATGATTATTATTACTAATTATGTACGCACCCAGAATCTGGGTGCATATAATATTATGTATGCAAAGCCCGTCATAATGAAAAGAACACTGCTTCCAAGCGATGATGTGTGCGACAAACGGTGGCGCCACATCACGGAGCCTGGATAATCAAGGCTATACCCTGGGCGGTCGACGCCAGGGTTCTGAACTGTTCGAAGAAGCCCATGCCGTATCAGCATATATCGGAATAACTACGATAGATGTAAGCGATCGGTCAGTACGTACGTAGTGGTGAAGATGAAATGGGGAGCGAGAGAAAAACGTCAGCACATGGAATTTAGAGGTAAGCTGAAAACGCTCTCGTCGTTTTGATTTACCGTATTTTGTACAGTGGGCCTGGGCCGGGCACTGCCACTGCCACTGGCACTGGACGAAAGAGGCGCTCTCGAAACACTGCAGTCACCAGTCGTAATCGTTTACTTAAATTATTAGGGCTTTATGCTGACGGTTTTCCTGCATTTTTGTACCTGAATGCGTTCCTTATATAATACCGCATATGTCACTGTAAAAAAGTTCATATATAAACAAAAGGATTGTGTTTAGGCCGCTTTTAATCAGTTTTATAGATCAAAACAGGAGAACCGATTGCATAATAAAAATGCCGCGCGTGCGATTTGCGCACTAGTCACGCCTCGGTGACGACGGTGCCACCAGAACCGCGATGTTTGTGCGTATAGTGCATACAATTATGCAACGTAAAAAAACGAAGAGAAAAAATAGAGAAAATAGGGTAAAGGTGCATTAACCTGGCCGAAATTATTAACGCTATTAAATGACAGTTTTACCTCAAGCAAGACACTTGTTTATGAGTAAGATTTAAAGATATTTGCACGATCTGTGAACTTTTAATAATTTTTTGATATATGTGCGATGTCTTTGTTTTTTTTACATTATCTTATATTGTCGAAATAGTTGTCGGTGGATTTTTTTGGGATTTTCAAAATTAAATTGAACTCTACTTTTTTCCCCTTAGGTTGCGTACAAAATATTTGTCAGTGAAATAAACTGTCCGGTTCGATTTTTGGGGGCTTTTTAACATTAAATTGTCGATTTTTAGAGTTTTTCGTAACATTAAATTGCACTTTTTGTTCTATTTTTCGTATTTTCTTATACTGCGGTATAAAATATTTGACAGCGAAATCGCCTTTCCGGTTCTGATACCACCGTGATTTTGTTACAGCACATTTCGGATGATCGCCATATTAAGAACACCGGCTATTGCCGGTATAGCGTTTTTTGGGCACAAAATGTGCGCTAAAACACAATATTTTTTGCAAATATACGTCCGTTTTGTACCTGATCCGATGGGGAGTGATGCAAAGAACACATTAGCATCGATAAAATGAGGTAAAACTGTCATTTAATAGCGTTAATAATTTCGGCCAGGTTAATGCACCTTTACCCAATCTTGCTCACCTCGCAGGCCTTGAGTCCGGCCGTCGTCTCCGACAGCTGCTTCATCTGTTACCGGGTCACATGGTCCGACTGCAGCCCCTGGTGTTCATTCTGGGCACGCACCTCCTCGAGCTCCGACAACAACCCCTTCGTCTTGAGATGCACCTGCGCATTCTCGCATGCGCTGCGCCTCACTATTACCTCCCGACTGCTGCTTAGAAATCAACATCTCCCGCTCTCTTCGCAAGCTCGTCACCTGACCACACAAACAGGTATCATTGGTAGACATTTATTAATTATTAATGCACAACACCAACACATCAGAGGCACAGTTCATGTCGAGTCACATTCTAATTGAGTGTCGCCATCTATCAGGCTATGAAATATACCAACATCAAACGAAATCCACCAGGTTTTGCCGGAAATCTGCCTAGTTATCTGCCTACTTCTGATGCAAGCATCAAAAATATTTGTTTTGATCGCTGAACATGTGTCATTCAATTTTTTTCCAATACTTTTGAGATAGCTGGCAGAAGAGATATGGGTCTATAATTATTAAATATTGTTGGCTTGCCTTTTTTATAAATTGGAATTACCTTAGCAATGTTTTATTTATCAGGGAATACTCCTGTGGTTAATACTTGATTTGTTAATAATGTTAATGATTTAGTTATTGCAGGTTCAATTAATTTTAGTAGTTTGGTGGAAATACCATCAAATCCATAACTATTTTTATTGGGTAGATTATTTATTATTCTCTTTACAGTATATTCTTCAAATTTGTGAATATATTGTCCCACTCTACAAACGTTGAAAATGTTCATTTGTACTGATAGTCGCTAGAGCCTAAACACTTGGTAGACGTATTTTAATTCAAAATGTTGTTTTAAAACTCCACCCTCAACTGATTTAGCCTATCGCAAATCCAGTTCGTTGATGTGCAGATATATGTAGTGTGTGAATTGTTTAAATAACAACCGCAGTCGATTTTATTTTTAAAATGCATATTTTTTTTAAATCATCGAAAGAATTAACTTTAGTTGTTAGATCTGGAAAGGCTCAAAATAGTGGATATCCAAAATGGTAAGCACTGTGTGGGTCAATGCCGATCATGGGCGTGACCTCCATCCTCTTGCCAACCACATAACACAGTTAAAACATTTCACCAAGGGTGAATTTTTTGAGTTTTCAGCATTTCAGTTTTTCTCTTCAATTAATGTTTGACCAAACATTAAGTGATTTAATAGTTTGCCTGATGATTTCACAAAAAAACTACATAAAAAGTTGCACAAACCGGGGGTCGTTCTCGATGGTGCAGCGTCCGGGGAGTCGCTCTCGTCAGTGCAGCCTCCGATGGTACAGCTCCAGGAAGACGCTATCTACGGTGCAGGGGAGTCGCTCTCTATGGTCCAGCCACCAGGGAGCCGCTCTCTATGGTACACCCTTCGGGGATTCGCTCTCTACGGTACAGCCTCCGGGGAATTGCTCTCTACGGTACAGCCTCGGGGGAGTCGGTCCAACCATTGGGGAGCTGCTCTCGACGGTGCAGACTCTGAGGAGTTGCTCTTGACGGTGCAGTCTCCGGGGAGTCGCTCTCGTCGATGCAGCCTCCGGGGAGTCGCTCTCTACGGTGCAGCCTCCGGGGAGTCACTGTGAGTGGTCCTGTCACCCAGGAGCCGCACTCGGCGGTCCAGCTGGCTCTCGATGGTCTCGTTCATGAGATACTAGCCTGATATGGGCAGCCATTGCTTGTTCTCGGTATTGATATGTGTATGTCAGCATATCCTGTTTGGGCTGCGAAATCGTGCGCATGTTTGTGACGGTCTCACGCGCCATCAGCTGCTCCAGTAGATTCAGCGTCGGCGGCTCCTTGTCTGACGATTGCTATTCACGTGCTCACGTCAATACCGGTAGCTCTTAGGTTTCGCTTCGTGGAGTCTATACTACACTATATCATTGTGGAAGCGTGGTCGCTCAACGTTTCGCTTAGACTGCCGTAGGTCGCCACAGAACACAGCTATTTCAGCAGCCTGTCCTTGTCCATCCGTACAACTTGGTCAGTCCAATCTCTACAAGAACATGGCCTCGATGCTCGGCATGAAAGCACGCTACATATATAATTATTCTTTCTAAATCCGTTCGACGAAAAGATACAGAAGAACCAACAAGTATCGTTTCATCACAGACACAGCATAGCTTGGAAAGTCTTTGACGGGGCCACTGGTCGTATGACAGCACATACCTCTAACTAGATCGAAGGGACATCAGAAGAGAGACAGGACAAATACTTCCAACACTCCAGAAATATTATGGGGAATGCACCCTCAATACCTGACAGACTTCCCCATAAAATATATTTATAAAGGTGTCCTACCAATCAAAACCTCGATTGCCATTTACCTTAAATTGTCAGACATCAACAATGAACTTTGGCAACCGGATTTATTCAAAACACACCTGCTAGATTTTTGCAACATGGCATTACTCAAGAAAATAAAGCCCAGCAAGTTGATCACAACTCGGATAATTCCTATTGTAAACTAACTTAACCATCAATTAATGAAGAATAATTTTACGAGCATTGCAGGAAATATCTTTAACAGACTTTGCTGAGCAGAATGCGGCTCCGCGTTGATCTACCCCTTCGCTGGAATCAAAATGGTTTGAGACAAGCTAGGTCCACCGTCAAACGCATATTCGTGTGCTGAGATGCATCACCGATGGCATGAAAGCAAAACAACTATATATGGCAATGGTTTATATAGAGTTTGTGTGTGGCATGGGAAGTGTATTCGCTTTACACAGCCCAGGTAGATATATTATCAAAGTAACACATGCCTGTCCTCGGGGGGGGGGGGGGTGGTGGTGGTGTTCAGGTTTGTTTGGAATTGTTCTTTAACTGTAACGTAGCAATCGGACCCCCTTTCCAAAACACTGAAGATGGGCCTGAGTTAGTTGTAGGTAAGTCGATTGAAGTAGCTTGCAATAACAAACACAGAACAAGCAGAAGGTTTATAATCTGTGGGAGGGGCACTCCATGCGTCGCCAGAGTCCTATACCATCCTTGAGACAAATTCCACATTTTATATGTATTTTCCCCATAAGACATATTTATAAAGTTGTCCCACTAATCAAAACCTCGATTACCATTTACGTTAAATTGTCGGACATCAACAACGCAAATTTGGAAACCTGATGAATTCAAAACACACCTGCCAGATTATAGTGCACAAAAGCACGTTGATGCCTGAAACGCGTGTTGGTAATTTGGTATCTAAATATATTTAGAACAGGAACTGTGATTTCATTTCAGGGCAACGTTTTGTAATTTCAATTAACATTAACCTATGAATAAAATAATCTACGAATGAATAATGAATGCCAATTCGGCACGCTAAGGTATATATTTGGTTGTATTCCAACTTGAAAGGGGTATTATTTTGACAGATGTCAAAAACGTGTTATGGGGGTGTCAGATAGATAAATTATCAAGGATGGTAGGGTAGGAAGACGCCCTCTCGTATTTGCAACATTATATTCGCTTGTTGTCCGTCTATGTTTGATGAATGCATTGCTGCTACCTGGTACATATTCTGCCCAAAAGAACATGCAGGCGAAAAAGAAAAAGACGGTTTGGAAAAATATGCTTTTTAAGTTTTCATGCATGGCTGATGTAAAATATTCATATTTGCAATGTTGCACAGAAACACACATATCCCGCTTAACGTCGTGCAACTGTTTTTATGTTCATCATTAATGTACACCTTTCCATTTATTGTTACAAAATATAGGCGTTAATTAATAATAACGTGCGTACTAGTGGGTAAGACGCACCCTTAGAGTGGAGTGCAAGATGGGGGGCGTATTGCCCCCTCACGATTTCGTCAATTTATAGTCGTGATTAGGTAGTGGAAATGTTTTTATTTTGATAAAAGCTATGAGTTTTCGAATGTACGATCTATCATTTCATAATATATACATGGCACGTGACAATTTGGAGTATGCCTACACGGTATTACTTAATTTATAAGTGCATATTACTCTATACGCCTTGTCCTCGGTTATCAACGTGCCGCGCCGTAGAAACTACATCCATTTAAGTTCTTGTTGTTTCCTAATAAACTGGAATTCGCTACTCACAAGTTGAACTCGTTGATGATCAGTAAGCAAAACAGAAGAAGTTAAACGGGAAGTCGCTGGTGGCTAGAAAAGAATTGAAGTTGTTACATAATAGGGGCATGTTGTTACATCACACGGGGCACGTTGTTACATCACACGGGGCACGTTGTTACATCATACGGGGCACATTGTTACATCAAAGAACACGTGGATCGCAATGCAAGTGTCACTCGTCCGTGTTACTGTTATCGCATTAATTGGATTATACACATTTATACATCTTACATACAGTGTGCATAACAATGTAGGTGTTCACAGCTTCATATATTAAGCTTTCCATTGTTAGCTACTAAAGGGGATACTTTCCACGTATTCTTACATAACAAACAATGGTGAATGAAATGTAAATTATTGAATGTCGTATGAAATAGTGACTAACAACATATCTGTAATGAGACTTCTACTTGATTGAATGATACACATACTCACGCACATGCGCACGAACCTCCACTTTTTAAAGAAACGTGCAATATTGATCAATTGCTCAAATACGGCTGTTCCATCAAGATTTAACAAGGTTACCATCCATGGCAAAACACCCAAATAGCTAGTGGACAAGGATGCCATTGGCTTATCGAAAGTCCAACAATTTGTCATATATGTGTAACCCGTCCTTCTGAGATATTTATATATTTTTTAAAAACACATTCATGCTACTAGCATTTACAGTACTGGTTAAAAACCAGTACGATAGGTTTCAGAGGATGCAAAATTCTTAGCTAGATGTCGCTACGATGTTTCAATAGCTGGCATAATGTAGGCATGACGTTGCCGCGTTGCCGTCTGCCCACTACAAGGGTAAGACCACTGTTGCCCTTCCTGCTTATTGTTTCACACGAATGTAGGGCGTATTAAATTGCGATATGTGAATTTAAACAATTCATATGATGTGACATAAGTGCAATTGTGCAGGTATATTCATATTTTTGTTTGTAGAAGCTATTGGCTGTGAAATGGTGCATTTTTTTGAGAGCTTAACAGGCGGAGGGATTTATGGGAATTGTTCTGCTATGGGCCACGTGGGCGCATGAATATATGGCTATTTGTGTCAAAATTGATGGGCATCGCACGTCGGGGTGTTTTAAAAGAGCTGGAGGTATGTGATTTTGGAAACATTTGGTCAGCATGTCAATGAGATGATGGCAGTTGCTGTGAAAATTTTTCTGAATTTTTGATGGTCACGTTTTCTTATACACTGTAATCAGACAAAATGTTTACATGGCCACCAATGTAATTCTCTACAGTGGTCTGACTCCTACAAGTTTCCAAGGTTGGCCCAACGTTGACATTAGGTCAACATGCAGACCGCGACCGTAGCGAGCTTATTACAATGTTGGCCCAACCAAGCTGTGCTAGCTGGGAATTTGTACCACAGAATCTTGTGAATTCACGTACGGAAACATGTGAATTTAACCAGTAGAAACACGTGATTTCACGTGTTTGGAACCACTTCATACACTTGTCTGTACACTCAGTTTGTACACAGAATCTTGTGAATTCACGAACGGCAATACGTGAATTGATCCAATTAAGACACGTGATTTCACGTGTTCTGAACCAGTGTACACACGTGTCTGTATACCAAACTTTTCCACACAATCCCACGAATTCACGTACGGTAACACGTGAATTGAACCAATTGAAACACGTGATTTCACATGTTCTGAACCAGTTAATACATGTCTGTACACCCATACACAGTGTGCACATTGACTGACGTGTGTCCCGTATACACAGTGTGCACATTGACTGACGTGTATCCCGTATACACAGTGTGTGTATTATATCGCATTTAATTATCCTGTATGTTCATTTGCAGTCTAAATCATGGTCAGGCACTACAAGAAGCAAACAGAGGAGTGTACGGTGATGGCAAGTTGCAAGATGCGTTGAGATCAGTCAGAGACGGCATGCCGCTCATCCGCTCAGCAAAGAATTGGGAGTTCCGGCTCGCACTATTCGTATATATATATATATATATATATATATATATATATATATATATATATATACATACACACATACATATATATATATATATATATATATATATATATGTATGTATGTATATATATATATATATATACATATATATATACATACATACGTACGTACGTACGCACGCACGCACGCACGCACGCACGCATGCATGCATGTATGTATGCACACATACATACATACATATACACATGCCCACGTTTGCAAAATGTTAATATGCTACAGCGGCGGGGCAAAACGCCCAGCTAGGTGTATTGCCCCTTTGGTTGGTAGGCGTCTCGCCCCAACAGTACTATTTTTATCAATAGGTGGCGCCCAATAAGCGTCCTTATTTTCACCCACAATCAATGCTGCTAATGAGTTTACAAGTTAATTATGGTGATATATGCCTAGTGACAAAACGGCACCCTTGGTTACGATGACTTTATTAACACAAAGGTAGACATTACATTTTACATCAATACCGAGAAAAACTTATTTTTGAACATCCACTTTAGCGCTCTTGTCAGAAGAAAGCGAGAGATGGCAGCACTTTAGAAAGCACAATACGTGGTATACTGCATTAGGTATTCATTATAAAATTGCTATGGGTGTACTGCCTTACATGGGCGTATTACCTTACATGGGCGTGTTGCCTTACATGGGCGTATTGCCTTACTCATAGATGATTACATACTTTTTTAACAGCCAATGTGATTGGTGGCTGTAATATACCATGCAGGTGCCTGGAAGTCCGTGTCACTATTATATATGTCATACCTAATATTTACACGGATTGTCAAGCAAGTCACTTTCATGTGACACGTTGGGTTATCGAAGTTCAGAATACCGACCGTCTTTCTAGATACGAATACACCCAAATTCAATGTGGTTTTAATGCGTTTGGTCGTGGACAAAGATTGCCACACGCAGTTACTTCGATCATGACAACAGCATGATGTTTAGCATTGAGACAGTAGTGCAATACAGCCCCCGACCGAAGGCTCGAGTCTCTTGTTTCTCCTGCAGTTTGTGTGTCCTTGTTGAGCGTTTCTTCTGTAGTTTTGATCGACTGCGGTTAGTGCATTTGGTCACTGCAGTGGTCACTAGTCACGACAGCAGCAATAGTTTCTGTACTTCTGGCCGCTCCTCATTCGCACCACGTCAAGAAAGTCTGGCTCAACGCAATGTTGATTACATGATAAATGATGATTACATGATAAATATTGTTTTAAATCGAGATAGATTGTGAATACCAAAAATATTTGTGATAATTGTGGCCACGGATTTCAAAAGGTTGCCTGAATTTCACTGATTGCATTTCACAGATAAGCTTAACATATGTGAGCACACAAACACTTCCAACTGGGGTGGGCTTGCCATCTAGGCAGGTAGGAATTGAAGGGCCTTCTACAATAACATGTTCATTGGTAGGGAGACTTCTGCAACTCTGTCTAAAGTAAACATTTGTTGCTAGCATTATTTTGACTCCCTGTCACCAACCACACTTCTTTCTGATCGCTTCATTGAGAGTTTGGGTTGCATCGCTGAAAGCCGTGCAAGATATGCCGTACTACATTGACAAGCGCTTATAAAGACTGCAGTGATCAGTCGTATCAACGACGGTAGATGGATCAATCAAGGTAAGTACTGATGAGAGTTTGGGTTGCTTCAGTGTACACGTCGGCTCCATGTCGATACGTTTTTACGTTCTTGTACATTTTCTCGGCTGGTTATGCCACTTTAAGTGTTATGAGGTGTTTCTATGTAAATTCTAAAATGGTTGGTGATGTACTAAAATGTATAGTTACGTGGATGTCAATATGCGGCGCCGATTCCAAAACCTGGCTGTGGATGTCACTGTCAGACCGATGAGAATCCGTGGTGATTTGGCCAACTTCCAACTTGCACGCACCAATGAATGGATCATACTTGTTATACTTTAGAAACAGCATACATACATGTTATATATAATATAATAAATTAATAATTTTAATCTAAGATATATATATATATATATGAGTATATATATATATATATATATATAGTATATATATATATATATGAGTATGTATATATATATATATATATATATATATATATGAGTATATATATATATATATATATATATATATATATATATATATATATATATATATATATATGTTTGCCGTTTTGATGACAAATGGTGCACATTTGTGCCAAATCTGAGCTTTATGTATCTACACACGCAAGTAGCATCGTCAAATAGAGCATCCATTCCATTGAACGCTATTCGTGGTTACCCTACGTGGTTACCCGTACGTGGTTACCCGTATACCTGGTTCCCGCAAACACAGTGGCCCCAACCACGATCCGTGCGAAGTGATGGTTCATAGGTGCCTACGATATGTTTTAACATTCTGAAACAAATATACATAATCCTTTCTGATGTTGAGGATATTTGTTCCACACTGCCTCGCTGAAGGGTTTATTGGTTTAGTGCACCTAGCCACCGCGCTGCGTGTAGGCGTAATGTATGAAATGTGGTTGTCTAATTCAATTTCGCTGTTCGCGATTCAGACTGCCATGCGGCAACACGAGAGTCTGTGTCTACAGTCTCTAGCCAACTTATACTGCCTTCTATTAACCGCACCAAAATAGCATCGCTGTTGACCAGGGTTAATTTGGACAAGGGTCAGCGATGCGTGGCTGTGGCGCGGTGCTTCTGTCACCGATTGAGACATTATTGCGCTCTTAATTGAGCCGACCCACCCGTTGAGTATCGTCAACAACACATGACGTCATAGATCGCGGCTGAGATTTCTAAACCCAATTTGCATGGTTGGTAGGACCAAGTGTCTGGTTGGTATTTCTGAAAGGTCATACCCTTGGGGCACTCGAAACACCTAGTCTTAAAGGGAATAAAAACAACGACTGTTTGAAATCATATTATATTACACCTTGCAGTATATTTCCATTTCAATAAAACCGATAATTTTATTAGAACTCAATTAATTAATAATTCCAAATAATACCCTGTCCTGCCGGTGTCGTATAATGGACAGCGATAGCGGTTGTTTCGAGGCGAGCGTTAGAATGTTTTATTGTGCGGCATTCGATTGCAATGCAAACAGTAGTAAGAATAGACTAACATGTAGTTCGTTTACGTTCCCTACGCAGCCAACTTTGGTAAAGAAATGGCGCGCGAAAACGAAGCCTTCAAAATTTAAGTCGACGAATCACAAACTTCTTTCGACTGCGCACGGAGAAGATGGCGGCCCTGGGTTATCCTCGTGCTAAGATATCTTTGAAAGAGGAGGATGTGCCAACATTTTTTTATTCCCAGTAGCGTAATCTGTGTTGACGCCATGAGTACTCAGAACTCGAACGAAGTCAGCGACACGGGCAGCAACGACCACTTCGTTTATAACCGGTATTGTTAATGCTAGCAGCGTCAAACAACATCAACAAGTATCTCAGAAGGGTGGGTTACGCATAGATGACAAATGGTTAGTTTCTCGATAAGCCAATGGCTTCTTTGTTCACTTGCCATCTGTTTTATTTCTGTCTTGGGTGGCAATGTTGTTCAATCTTCTTAAATTCATATTGCATAGCCCTATTTGAGGAATTAAAAAATATTGCACGATTCATTGAAATGTGGATGTGAGTGCGCGAGTGCGCGATTGCGTGAGTGCGAACGTGTGTGTATTATTCAATCAAGTAGAAGTCGCATTACATATATATTTTCATTCGCTATTTCCTACTCCATTCAATAATTCATATTCCATTCACAATTGTTTGTTATGTAAGAATCCGGGGAATGAGTGCTCTTTGGTAACTAAAAATGGAAATCTTAATATATGAAGCTGTGAACACCTACATTGTTATGCACACTGTGTATAAGATGTATAAGTGTGTATAATCCAATTAATGTAATAACAGTAACATGTATGAGTGACTTGCTTTGCGAAACACGCTTTCTTTGCTGTAACAACGTGCCCCGTATGATGTAACAACGTGCCCTTCTTATTGGGCTAGTTGTTACAGTCGACCGCGCCTGGGAAACATCACATATCTACCTAGCTACAGTATGGAATATCAATGGTATAGTACTCTTTATTAACACGAATAATAAATTTAATGTATACGTTGAAAGAAATAATTCATCTAAAATACTGTTCACCAAAACTTTACTTTAACTGAAAATTGCAACAACTAGTCCCGGTCTCCCCAAAACGATCGATGCCGAAGGCTACTGGTGTCGCTAAACTGCTCCGAAAAAAAACGAATTTGAAGACTATTCTGCGGTATCACTTGCCGTTAGCGGTTGGAAATCGTTACATTTTATTTTATATTCTGAAAAATTCCCATAGTGAAACTATGCTGACGCAGTGCATAGAAATCACTGACTGAATTTAAACGAATGTCCCAAATTACGTCACAAAACCACGTGATAGCCCATCTCATTAACTTCGAATTTTACGTGAGTGAGACGCATTAAACATCTATAAAGAACAGTTTCTGTAATTTTTTATCTGTTGGCATATAGTACATACAATATTAAACTTTGTGTACACACCGGAAAAGCATTTTTGTTAGTGCGTTGTTGTTATTCCCTTTAAGGCCTCCATGCACATAACGACTTTTAATCGCCATAAATTTGTTTGCCGAAAACTACCTATTGGCCAACTGTCGGCCGACCGATTTTCAAATGCCAGATGTCCACAAAAAAGTGTTGCCAACTGTTGGTGGAGAGCACACACATAACGACGACATTTAGTTACCAAGTGTAAAAGTAGTCGCCAACATGTTGGCAACTGAAGAATCGGTATCTATATGGCGATCATTAAGGTATGTATGGCGGGCTTTAAGGTGTGTATGGCGATCATTAAGGTGTGTATGGCGGGCTTTAAAGTGTGTATGGTGGGCTTTAAGGTGTGTATGGAGGGCTTTAAGGTGTGTATGGCGGGCTTTAAGGTGTGTATGGCGGGCTTTAAGGTGTTTATCCTCATGTTGACAGTGTTTGAGCAGACATTTAATAGTTAGTCTGGTTCGTCGCATCATAAGGTATTGTGCTGTATCACTCCTTACCATATCGTATCGTATGGGAAGGGTTATGACACTAAGCACTATGTTCTCCAATAATTATTCTCTCTGCAATACCTTTGTGAAGAATGTTGTCATATATTTTTGTTTTCTTACTGCAGACAATGGATTTGTTTGATTGATGTTCCGCTACCACGCCAGACGTCGCAATGTCCAAGCCCACGAACGTGCACTGCTTTCAACGGTAAACCCTGCATGTCTCGTCTGATTTAACATTCATATATTAGATGTATTATTTTGTATATATGTATTCCGTATGTGTGTCCATAAAGGACACAGGACCGACCTCAAGGCCACAACGTACACATTTATGTATCGCCTTCATCGGCTTTAATTTTGTAGCTGTCATTTCCTGCAGTATTAGAATCTATATTTCGAGAAATGTTTTCTTGTTTTCTGTTTATTCCTTACTTATGCATACACACTTGCTGCTGTCATGGTTTGTTATATTACAAGCCAAATTTTACTTTTACTTTACGTATAGTTGCATGACTTATGCAATTAGTAGGTCTAAACATGGCATTTATATTACTTGATGTTACACTATACATGTTATACTGGATACATTCCTGTTTTGAACGTGTGTATGTTAATCTCTTATGGCGTCATCTGGAGACAATAAATATTGTCATTTATCGTAGTGGTTTTATTTCTTCCGCATTGTACTTGGGATGGTATTCGTCTTCGTCACGATAGTTATTGTTCAAGTCGCCATTAAATTGGGACCTAAGTCAACCATTCCATTGCCGCCAAGCCAGAAACCTGATGAGAAGAATGTTGTCGACAAAATGTTGTCATACGACAAGCAGAAACTCAACAGGTTATTAGACGTGTTTTACTTGCGACACAACAACACATCTCTAAACAGAACAGAAGGAACAGCATTTGTTACGAAGCTACTTCGACGAAGGAAACGTCCATTAAAGAAAATACTTCAGGCGCTCTTCGAACTTGGTGGTAAATGTACGCCTGAAACAAACGTACAAACGATCGACTGGAAACTAAAGGTAAACAACGCCTCGAGTCAACTCAGTCCTACCGTCGAGGCAGAAGGGAAGAAAGTGATTCGAATGCTTCGTTGGACGTCGAAGTATGTTACGTCGCCTCATTGGTTTCCCAATGTGGGTCGCGAAGTGTTTAACGATTGCGATACGCCTATTCCTTGCGAATATACTGAAGACAAAACAATGTACAGCACGAGCGATATCATTTTAATCCACCCTTTCTACGTAACACGCAAACGACAAATGCCAAGATACCGGCTTCCCCATCAAAAATGGTTGTTTTTCGAAAGAGAAGCGCCATTAAGAGCCAAATTTGATCTAAAACCTTACGATTCATGGTTCAATATAACATACGCCTATACAAGTAACGCTGAAATTGTTGCACCTTACGGTGTGTGCCTACCAAACCTAGCGACCATTGAACAAGACCGGAGCAGCATCACTGCATACATACACACATTTTACGGGGCGTCAGCAGACTCCGCTCCGTGGCTCTCTAAGGAGCACATTTATTCTTCGTATAACCGATCAGCGGGAAAGAGCCGACTAGTTGCCTGGATGATATCACATTGCCATGCTCAGAGCAAGAGGGACGACTATGTAACGTTACTGAAACGTTACATTGAGGTCGATATATATGGCGAGTGTGGAACATTGTCGTGCTCCGAGAGCGATACATCGTGTCGCACTCTAATACGCAGAACTTACAAGTTTTACTTAGCCTTTGAGAACAGTCTGTGCTCTGAGTACATCACAGAAAAATGATGGCGACCAATGCAGCAAGACGTCGTTCCGATTGTGCTGGGTGGAGCCGATTATGAAAAGTACCTACCCAAACATTCTTACATCAATGTCAAAGATTTCAAATCTCCATATGAACTTGCAAAATATCTTAAGGTTTTGGATAAGAACGATACTTTATACAATGAATATTTCGATTGAAGAAAAGCTATTCATGTTACAGGGGCGTACCCGGCAAATCTATTGCTTGTAACATGTGTCGTCATGCGAACGATAACATTAACAGAAAGGAGACGGTACCAGCCATTTCAGAATTTTGGTCAAAGAAACACTGCATATCACCGAAACAATTTTACAAAGGTATCGCACATATTTTTACATAATGCAAGCACAGTGCAACAAAGCGCATGGGGATATTTCAAATATTTCAGAAATAAATTAATGTTAAATGGTGAGATGGCCTAGTTGCGGTATCTTAGTACCACAAGATTGTATTATCTAGCTATCAGTGGTGATTTTAATTAGTGATTTACTTTGTTCTAGTTTTAGTTGGGGACTAGCAGCTACAAACTAATTTTGATAAATCACTAAATTTGTACATCATGAAGGTGTCTTTGTCGTCTTCCTCTACTTCCTCGGAAGTTGTGTAACATGATACCAATAACATTTTGATAAACATGGAGTTAAATCTCTCATTGAGTCTACCATTAAAGAAGTCGTTTAGTCGTTTATTGGGTTCTTTTCAAGAATAGTGCTTTTTGACTTCTTCTGGATGATCAAAGCTACTCTCTGTCGATGTTGGTTGTCCTGTCTGTTTGATCAAAGTATAGTGTTTCCAGTAGTTGGTGTTCTTTTCCCAGTTGAAGTCCACCAGGACTCCGTCATGCCTACAAGGCTAATCTTGTATTGATGCATTCAGTCAGCCTTCCTGGCTGAAGCAGAGTTCTCACATTCCAGCATCCAATGTTGATTTTAGTGTTAGAGATCCGCTGTCAGGGTGAAGACTTCCTTGCAGGTTTGGTCTCTATCCTTCATTGACCAGGTCTGCTTCTTTTCTTGCACCAGGCAGGTACCACAACAGAAAAATCAAACCAATATTGTCACAAACAACAGGCCTGAATACACTGCCGGGGAACTGGAGCCTGTGTCAACAACCTGTCTCCCGTGCACATATTCACAAGGCGAACTAGATTACATTTTATGTTGCTAAATACTCTCTCATTTCGAAAAAAAGGATTCCTAGTCAGTGAACATATCATTGACACAGCGCCAGATGTAGTTAAAGGAAGAAAATACTGCTACGATCAACAACATGGTTCTACCAGGCTATTTAATTACCGGAAATTGAAGTCTACCGTCCTGTTATGTCAGGACCTATGTAAAACTGAACATAACACGTTGGTAAACAACACACACTCTTGTTTAATGTCAAACATGGCGGAGCCCCGTCAAGCTCTCAAACCGAGGCTCGTGACGTCGCTTGTCAATTAAAGGGTCATAGCAAACACAACACATTCGCCCTCCTCCGTTGCATTGAGGGTTATACCATGCGCTGCGCCGGTGTTCGATGCCGAGTTTCTGCAGGAACATTTCGAATTCGTATGACACAAATTGTGGTCCGTTGTCGATTTGCAGAACTTCGGGTATTCCCCATCGAGAAAACAGTTCTTTCAGGATCTGAATGATGGCGGAAGACGTCACCGTTCTGGTTGCAGCTATTTCTAGCCATTTCGAGTGGACATCGTGTACCACAACGAGAAATCTTTGACTGAGTGGTGCAGCCTGTACCTCACCGAAAATGTCGATCTGAATGTGTTGCCATGGTTTCTCAGGCCAAGGTATGGGTTGAAGTGGTGGTTGTGTTGGCTTCAAATATTTTTCACACACTGCACAACCTTCACAGTCTCTGAGGAAAGTTTCGATGTGGCGATCAATTGCAGGCCACCATACGGTATTGCGACATCGCTGCTTAGTTCGTACGATCCCCGGATGACCCTCGTGGGCCATGTGCAGTACCTGCTGTTGGCGTGACGTAGGGATGACAGCACAAATGCCACTCGACCCACAGACGTCATCGAACACAGAAAGTTCGTCTCTCAGCCGAAGTAAGTTTCCAATCCAGCAGGTTGGTGCCGGGGCCAACCAGTCTGGATGAAGTGACGGACTTGCGTCAATGTGACATCAGTGGAAGAAGCAGCCTTCAACTCGAGTGGTGTGACGAAGTTGTCCAACTCGACTTCCATTACACAGTCATCTGTCATCGACTTACACGGTTCATCTATCTCACGTGATACTTCCTCACGTACAGAGAATGGAAGGCGACGCAAACCTTGTGACACATGTGTAACTTCCGGTTTAACTCGGGGACGGTGAACAAACTTGGCAATTTTCCCAAAACCTGTGAACACTGAGGGAAATGCTGAAACAATGTCAACATATCAGATTGAATAATGACGCCATTCTTCGAAACTTCGGGTGAAATAGAATGGAAAATTCTGGATGGTTTCTGACTGGTATGTGACTGGTAGATGTACCATTCCCTCCAATGGAATTTCACTACTGTCGTATGTTGACAAAGTTCCCACAGGCGGATGCAAGGGGTACCCGGAGAAGTGCTTCCGATAAAGAAAGTAGTTCAATATCGACA
The DNA here is from genome assembly GCA_033239005.1 of Lamellibrachia satsuma. Lineage (NCBI taxonomy): Eukaryota > Metazoa > Annelida > Polychaeta > Sabellida > Siboglinidae > Lamellibrachia > Lamellibrachia satsuma. The sequence continues at coordinate 3,479,265 of BSQZ01000002.1, read as the reverse complement.
CTTTCGCTCCAATGTCAATAATAAGTGTCACCATTGTGTCAGCCAGATGCAGACTGCATGTTTTGAACTGGTTACTGCATTCACCGAGAGTACAAACGGTGGAGATTCATTAGGCTGTTGTATTTGACCGACGGCACTCCCCTTTCTGGAAGATCTGCAACTGTTCGCAAAGTGATTAATTTTTTACCACAATCGGCACAAGTTTTCGCCCTGGCAGGACATTTCGCGTTGTCTGTCGCGTGTGAACTGTAACCACAGTTGCCACACGGCACTTGTACCCGAGTGTTGGTGCCAGTGTGTGTTCTCCTGTTCAGCTTTGCCGCAGAGTATTGAGACTTCGTCCGGGCCGCTTGAACCCTACGCGTTTCAAACTTGGTACTGTCTGTGGCCCGTGTCTCTGATTTTTTAATGCTGAAACTCGTTTACGGCAACCTCAATACGGGACGTCAGTGTGATAGCTTTCTCTAAAGTGAGCGTATCAGGCTCCATTATAATTCGCTCCCTAACTCTGGGCTTATTCGTTTTCTCGATCAGCTGGTCGCGAATCAGGTCATCCGACAGCTGACCGAAGTTGCAGTTAGCTACATGTTCGTGCAATGCAGCAATGTACTCATGTATACTTTCCCCGGGGCGTTGTTCCCGTTGTCGAAATGTACACCGTTCCATTACGACACTTCGTTTTGGGCCGAAATGATTCCGTAGTGCAGTTACGGCGGTCGCACATATGTCCGTCTCCGTCAGGGACGGAACTATTCTCTGGCCTTCTATCGCCAAGCAATGTACCAGGATAGCTCGACGCCGTGCAGCCGTGACGTTGGCCCCGTCGAGGCCGCTTGCCATTAGGTAAGTTTCGAAAGTCGACAACCACCGAGTCCACGGCACCGGTGGATCGCCCGGTGTTGCTAGGAACACCGGCGGAGGCGGTAGGCGATATCCATCCATCCTTATGTGTTACATACATGTACCTAACGAATTTGGATTTGATGGGAGCTTGTGATGACATCTCACCCAGAAACGTTCACAAAGTTTTCCGAATTCACCAATGCTCATTGGAATCCAGTAGAATCGCCATCGCCATGAAAGAGGGCTTAGAATACACTTTAGAAAACTTGGCATCGGAATGTTCTGTGTCATCGTGCACTTTTTTGGAATCCGTCACTAATTTACTCGAATTATTACCACAGGCAGCATGATTACGTATTTAACAAGTTCAACATTCGTTTTCTATTACAGAATTGAATGAGTTGAAATAAGAAATAATGAAATTGGTATTTATCTATCGGAGTCACCCTTCCATTCAAGCTTCCCTCCAACCTTCCCTCTATATTTCCCTCCACCTTCACTCCACCTTCCCTCCACACGTCCATCAACACTTCCCTACATCTTTCCCTCCACACTTCCATCAACACTTCCCTCCACACTTCCCTCCACACTTCCATCCACCCTTCCCTCCACACTTCCCTCCATCTTTCCCTCCACCTTCCCTCCACACTTCCATCAACACTTCCCTCCACACTTCCATCCACCCTTCCCTCCACACTTCCCTGTACCTTTCCCTCCATCCTTCCCTCCATTCACTCTTCCATTCTTCCATCCGTCTTTCCATTCATCTTACCCTCCATCTTTTCCTTCGTCTTTCCTTCCATATTTCCTTCCAAACTTACTTCCTCCATCCTTCCCATCGTCCTACCTTCAGCGTTCCCTCCAAACTTACTTCCTTCCATTATTCCCACCAACTTTCCCTTCATCCTTCTCTCCACCCTACATTCGCCCTCGTGTCGACGTCATGTCCCGCGCTGGTTATCTGGGTTATCATGATTTCTTCTCATGAACGCATTGGACCGTGACAGATAGCAATCTACGTCCTGGGGTAGAGGTTGAGTCCCCAACTACTTGTTTACCCTTCATGACTGTCTTCCTCGCGAAGCATACAATGTCGTGATATTTCTGGACGTCGGTACAACTCATGCGAGGACAATTACTTAGTTAATCAATGGCCGGCGTCTCGCCTCAATGACCGGCGTCACGCATCGCTACGCACAACTATGTAGCGTGAGGTCGCCACAGGCGGCGATACTTGGACTGGAAGGGACGGAGACAAGGAGGGAAGGGTGGAGGAAAGGATGACGTGAGATCGAGGTTGAGGCAGGTGTAAGTAACATACTGGTTGGAGAAAGTGGAAGAGGTGATAGGATGCGGGTTAAATGGCGGGTGGAGGAGCTTCAATTAAAGGAAGAAAAACCCAAATATAAGGGTAATAGATGAAAACAGGAAAGAAGTATTCATAACAGGAAAATGCTACTATACACGCAGGTATAGCAGTCAGATTCATGCTTTCGGTAAAACATGTGAACGTAAATCGTATTAAAAGGACTTTTCTCCAGCACGTCATTTCACTGAACTATGATGTGTGGCCTATGGGTCTTTTGTCCGGCGGGTCATACTGAAATCTAACCTCAGATAAATCAGTTATTATATTCTACACAACCAAACAGTTTCCGCAATCAACCTCGACAAGCAACTTGTCGTACCCTTAACATATTAGACACATCTGAACTGATTCGGCCGCTATCGGCATCAGCACTTTTACGGTGAATTATTGCCCTTCTTTTGAACGAATGCTGGGAACACTTGCCTCTTTGAACCGTACCTCATTGCTTCCCCGCCTCCTTGCTTCCCTGCACATTTGCATTCCTACCTCCTTGCTTCTCTGTTTCATTGCCTCCCCGCCTCCCTGCTTCATTGAGTCCCTCCGTCCCTCCCCCCTCCCTCCCTCCCCCTCCCTCCATCCCCCTCCCCCTCCCTCCAATGTAAACAGGAAGAAGAGTAACTCATCTTAGAATACACTTTAGAAAAAAACTTGGCATCGGAATGTTCTTTGTCATCGTGCACTTTTTTGGATTCCGTCACTAATTTACTCGAATTACTACGTATTTAACAAGTTCAACATTCGTTTTCTATTACAGAATTGAATGAGTTTAAATAAGAAATAATGAAATTGGTATTTATCTATCGGAGTCACCCTTCCATTCAAGCTTCCCTCCACCCTTCCCTCTATGTTTCCCTCCACACTTCCATCCACACTTCCACCCACACTTCCCTCCACACTTCCCTCCACACTTCCATCCACCCTTCCCTCCACACTTTCCTCCATCCTTCCCTCCACACTTCCATCCACCCTTCCCTCCATACTTCCATCAACACTTCCTTCCATCGTCCCTCCACCTTCCCTCCATCCTTCCCTCCACACTTCCATCCACACTTCCCTCCACACTTCCATCCACCCTTCCCTCCACACTTCCATCCATTCTTCCCTCCACACTTCCCTCCATCTTTCCCTCCACACTTCCATCAACACTTCCCTCCACACTTCCATCAACACTTCCCTCCACACTTCCCTCCACCCTTCCCTCCACACTTCCATCCACCCTTCCCTCCACACTTCCATCAACACTTCCTTCCATCGTCCCTCCACCTTCCCTGCACACTTCCATCCACCCTTCCATCCACACTTCCATCAACACTTCCTTCCATCGTCCCTCCACCTTCCCTCCATCCTTCCATCCACACTTCCATCCACCCTTCCCTCCACACTTCCCTGTACCTTTCCCTCCATCCTTCCCTCCACCTTCCCTCCATTCACTCTTCCATTCTTCCATCCGTCGTTCCATTCATCCTACCCTCCATCTTTTCCTTTGTCTTTCCCTCCATATTTCCTTCCAAACTTACTTCCTCCATCCTTCCCATCGTCCTACCTCCAGCGTTCCCTCCAAACTTACTTTCTTCCATTATTCCCACCATCTTTCCCTTGATCCTTCTCTCCACCCTACATTCGCCCTCGTGTCGACGTCATGTCCCGCGCTGGTTATCTGGGTTATCATGATTTCTTCTCCTGAACGCATTGGACCGTGACAGATAGCAGTCTACATCCTGGGTGAATACCAGAGTCCCCAACTACTTGTTTGAGTTTAAATAAGAAATAATGAAATTGGTATTTATCTATCGGAGTCACCCTTCCATTCAAGCTTCCCTCCACCCTTCCCTCTATGTTTCCCTCCACACTTCCATCCACACTTCCATCCACACTTCCATCCACACTTCCCTCCATCTTTCCCTCCACACTTCCATCAACACTTCCCTCCACACTTCCCTCCACACTTCCATCAACACTTCCCTCCACACTTCCCTCCACACTTCCATCCACCCTTCCCTCCACACTTCCCTCCATCCTTCCCTCCACACTTCCATCCACCCTTCCCTCCATACTTCCATCAACACTTCCTTCCATCGTCCCTCCACCTTCCCTCCATCCTTCCCTCCACACTTCCATCCACACTTCCCTCCACACTTCCCTCCACACTTCCATCCACCCTTCCCTCCACACTTCCATCCATTCTTCCCTCCACACTTCCCTCCATCTTTCCCTCCACACTTCCATCAACACTTCCCTCCACACTTCCCTCCACCCTTCCCTCCACACTTCCATCCACCCTTCCCTCCACACTTCCATCAACACTTCCTTCCATCGTCCCTCCACCTTCCCTCCATCCTTCCATCCACACTTCCATCCACCCTTCCCTCCACACTTCCCTGTACCTTTCCCTCCATCCTTCCCTCCACCTTCCCTCCATTCACTCTTCCATTCTTCCATCCGTCGTTCCATTCATCCTACCCTCCATCTTTTCCTTTGTCTTTCCCTCCATATTTCCTTCCAAACTTACTTCCTCCATCCTTCCCATCGTCCTACCTCCAGCGTTCCCTCCAAACTTACTTCCTTCCATTATTCCCACCATCTTTCCCTTGATCCTTCTCTCCACCCTACATTCGCCCTCGTGTCGACGTCATGTCCCGCGCTGGTTATCTGGGTTATCATGATTTCTTCTCCTGAACGCATTAGACCGTGACAGATAGCAGTCTACATCCTGGGTGAATACCAGAGTCCCCAACTACTTGTTTACCCTTCATGACTGTCTTCCTCGCGAAGTATACAATGTCGTGATATTTCTGGACGTCGGTACAACTCATGCGAGGACAATTATTTAGTTAATCAATGGCCAGCGTCTCGCCTCACTGACCGGCGTCACGCATCGCTACGCACAACTATGAGGAGGGAAGGGTGGAGGGAAGGATGACGTGCAATCGAGGTTGCGGCAGGTGTAAGTAACACACTGATTGGAGAAAGTGGAAGAGGTGATAGGATGCGGGTTAAATGGCGGGTGGAGGAGCTTCAATTAAAGGAAGAAAAACCCAAATATAAGGGTAATAGATGAAAACAGGAAAGAAGTATTCATTACAGGAAAATGCTACTATACACGCAGGTATAGCAGTCAGATTCATGCTTTCGGTAAAACATGTGAACGTAAATCGTATTAAAAGGACTTTTCTCCAGCACGTCATTTCACTGAACTATGATGTGTGGCCTATGGGTCTTTTGTCCGGCGGGTCATCCTGAATTCTAACCTCAGATAAATCAGTTATTATATTCTACACAACCAAACAGTTTCCGCAATCAACCTCAACAAGTAACTTGTCGTACCCTTAACATATTAGACACATCTGAACTGATTCGGCCGCTATCGGCATCAGCACTTTTACGGTGAATTATTGCCCTTCTTTTGAACGAATGCTGGGAACACTTGCCTCTTTGAACCGTACCTCATTGCTTCCCCGCCTCCTTGCTTCCCTGCATATTTGCATTCCTACCTCCTCGCTTCTCTGCTTCATTGCCTCCCCGCCTCCTTGTTTCACTGAATCCGTCCGTCCGTCCGTCCGTCCGTCCGTCCGTCCGTCCGTCCGTCCGTCCGTCCGTCCGTCCGTCCGTCCGTCCGTCCCTCCCTCCCTCCCTCCCTCCCTCCCTCCCTCCCTCCCTCCCTCCCTCCCTCCCTCCCTCCCTTTTAGGGGTAGGGCTTAGCTTTATGCGCCCACGCGAACATGTTTCTATGTTCGCTTGCGCAAGAGCTGCTTCTATTCATATTCAAACTAGAAGCGTAGGTCGGGATAATAGGCTTGCCCAAGAGCTGCTTCTATTTATATTCAAACTAGAAGCGTAGATCGGGATAATAGCGCAGCATAAGGACCATTCAATCACTTCTCTAATTTGCATTCGGGTCACCAAACGAAGCCGACTGTTTGCGAGCGGTGCGTGGTGGCCGAATCAGAGAAGGACAATTGAAACACAGATATGGGGCAGCGGAGCTAGAGACCGACGGAAGAACAATCAAGAACGACTTGTATCAGGGCGTCACGTACCACTGCTCTCTCCACTTCGTAGAAGTATTGCCGAAGAGTACCTACTCCACGAAACGTCAAAGACAACGTCGCATAACTTCAGCCATGGGTAAGTGTGGGTGCCTCTTGTTCTTGGGTCAGAATGATGGTTGAAGTTTGAACGGTTGTTTGTGTTGTACGCCACTGTTGATTGTGTAGAGCATCCAAAGTAGGCCTACTGTATTCAGCGCGCTGGTTCATGGCAAGTTGGCGTGTTGAACACAGTACGTGCGTTGGCAGTTGGGGGCAAGCAAGTGTGAAGTGATCGATTCGTCTATATGTATGTATGTATATGTATATATATATGTGTGTATATATATATATATATATATATATATATATATATATATATATATATATATATATATATATATTTATGCGGGACAAAGCTACCTACAAGAGTTAATTACATGGAAACCGTGGCTCGTTTGCTGAAGACAACAAAGTCAAATGTATGTTTGTATACGAGCTTTATAATAAGCCAAATAGTAAAATGCAATACAATAATATGTATACATCATAAATACATTATTTATACAATGAAAACAGTTGTGACCTAGTTTATATACTCAGCTTACAAAATATCAGCAAAGGTGGGGGAACCAACCACACAAGGCCAATCTGTAATGCACGATTGCAGAATGGCTCCCCCCACCCCACAATATATATTGGTATAATGGTTAGAGCACCCGCCTGTCGATTGATAGGACGGTGGTTCGATTCCACCTCCGCCGTTTCGAAGCTTGGGCAATTTCGTTCACCCCACTTTGCCCGTGTCTTTCGGAAGAGACACTAAAAGCCTTTGGTCCAAACTCCTGCGTTAGCTCAAGATTGGGCTGTTTGAAGTATAACTACTTGAGACTTGATGCTCTATATTCCAGTTGACGCGCTGAATACAGGCGCGGAGCACGCCGTTTGCCTGAAGTGATCGATTGGTTTTATTGGTGGCGTATGAATATCTGCGCGTTACAAAGTTCCTAGAAGCACAACAACCACGGCGAACGCCTCAATAATTTTGTAGATACAGTTTCATGGGTAAAGGTGCATTAACCTGGCCGAAATTATTAACGCTATTAAATGACATTTTTACATCATTTGTTCGATGCTAATGTGTTCTTTGCATCATTCCCCATCGGATCAGGTACAAAAACGGACGTATATTTGCAAAAAATATTGTGTTTGAGCGCACTTTTATTGCCCAAAACAACGCTATACCGGCAATAGCCGGTGTTCTTAATATGGCGATCATCCGAAATGTGCTGTAACAATATCATGGTGGCATCAGAACCGGAAAGGCGATTTCGCTGTCAAATATTTCGTACTGCAGTATAAGAAAATACGAAAAATAGAAGAAAAAGTGCAATTTAATGTTACGAAAAACTCTAAAAATCGACAATTTAATGTTAAAAAGACCCCAAAAATCGAACCGGACAGGTTATTTCGCTGACAAATATTTTGTACGCAGTCTAAGGGGAAAAAAGTAGAGTTCAATTTAATTTTGAAAATCCCAAAAAAATCCACCGACAAATATCTCGACAAAAAATATAAGATAGTGTTAAAAAAAGCAAAGACATCACACATATATCAAAAAATTATTAAAAGTTCACAGATGGTGCGAATATCTTTAAATCTTACTCATAAACAAGTGTCTTGCTTGCCCAAATCACACAATTCAGTAATAAATTATTCTTCAGGGGACATTGAAGTGTTTATTTTTTACATTACTAATGTTTGGACCGTATCGTGGGGAAAATTTGACATTTCACTACAAAAGTATGTTGGAAACTGCAACCATGGTGACTTTCAAGGACCAAATTTATCGAGATATTTTCGTTAAATTTATATCTACAAGAGAATTATTCAAACGTAGACATCGTTTACACATAATGTAGCAACTCTTTTGTGAAAGTGTAGTTGGCTCCGAAAAGAGCCGTTTTGTGTCTTCTGGCGACTGCTGGGCGAAGTTCACTGCTAGTATGCATTTGTTCATGGGTATTGGTCCCGAATGCACACTAGCAGTGACGAGAGACGTCGTTGGCGGTTCCTGTGCTGCTGCATCCACAGGAACTCTTCCAGGTACGTGATGAACAGAGGTCGCGCCGTGCCGAACTGTCTCCGGAGTTTCCTCTTAGCTCTCATCCACATGTTTTCTACATTCTGAGTATGGATCTCGGGATGTAGATGATCAACGAAATTCTGCTCGTGGATCACTACGTCGTGGATATAGACGACGCCGTTGAGTTGGTCCAGGTTATGGTATGCCGGCCACCCATCCGACATGATGTGGGTGCCGGGTAGTAGCCACTGCTGGATGGTGACAGCCCTCCCTCCCTTCCTCCCTCCCTCCCTCTCTCTCTACTGCGCCGAAAACCCATTCACCGACGTTAACCCTGCCGCGGTGATACTTCCGATGGTAGAAGTAGCTTTCGTCGATTTCGACAACAATCGGGCTTCCATTGTTGTCGAAACCACCCAGTGGCTGCGGGTTGTTCCTGACGTCGATGGCGCACACATCACGCACAAAATTGTACCAGTCGATGACCGTGTTTCGAGATGTTCAAGTGCCACGTCACGTCCTGCATGGCGATCTCCGTCGCCCAGCTGAACAACAGCCACACAAGTTTCCCGAGTGGAAGGTTGCTCTTGAAGAAAGAGTGGAGCCGAATGTTCCGCTTCTCCCCGCAAAGTCGACACTTCCATCGGAATCCATCGGCGACATCTCGCTGCGCGACGAGAGTGCAGGCGATCCCGCAACGAATACACTGGTGAGTGTTGCGCAGCAGCCGTCGGCGAGCCAGCCACTCCACCTGAAGCTTGGTGTTGCCCTGGAGCATCAAGCCGAGCTGAAGCGGACCCAACTCCTCCACTGACATCGCTTGAACTGTCAAAATCGTATTTGGTGGCACAATGTGCGTAATGTTCGCTGGTCGACCGGCCATCGTGGAAATTACGAATCTCTCTTGTATTTCGCTCTGTCTCTCGTACTTGTAGGTTCGCTGATCGCAGTCGAAAAATATACCTGAAATTATAACGCCGACGTGATTTATATACTCGTTGCTTCGCGCGCTACACAGCTCCCGCCGAATTAGCGCTGTCACATGTTCTCCTTCCCGCGCATCGTTTTGGGGTCTTTTCGCAAACACGTGTGCGTGCCGGACGCGATATCGCGTTCCCGCGTTCCCGCCTGTGCTACTATGAAGTCCGCGCGTAGGGTTGCTTCGCACGGACTTCAGAGTGCGTAGGGTTGTTATGCTGCTGTGAAGTCCGTGCGAATGAGGTAAAAATGTCATTTAATAGCGTTAATAATTTCGGCCAGGTTAATGCACCTTTACCGTTTTCATGTTTATGCATGATTCATCTATCAGGTAACAATTGGGCGATCTTTTACTTTCTGACCTAACCATGACAGTGACCACCTAGAGCACCCAAACTTCTCCTCATATATCTACTATACATATACAAATGTCACGTGGCCAAAAAAGTATATTTACTTTCTCAAAATGATCAAAATTTACAAAAGAATTAAACCAAAATATCGCCCTCTCCTACTTCGCCTACGCGTAGCGCTAAGGCTACCGTAAAATCGATGCATATGACAAGGCGTCGTTCAGTTTCACCGAAACTCTGTGCGGGGGGGGGGGGGCGCTGCTGATTGAAATCAAACATAGTACAATTATGTATTTCTGTTTTAATTGTGCGTGGGTGCGTGCGTGCTTCATTGCTTTTAATTATGCATAACTCAGTATTATTTGTATTTTTGCTATATGTGACATGTCATGTTCTTAGATAATTAGTTTTATTCATATTATCATCAGATAGTATTATATTTTTAGATGTGTTTTAAGTATCTCTGAATGGACTTTGTCCAGATTTACAGTGCTATTTTAAAACCAGTTGCTTTCTAAATGCAGTAATTACGTTGGCACCAGTATTAACACATAATTTAAAGTGTACTGTTGAATCTATGACCTCGACAAAAAATATTCTTATTACTTTGTCACAAAATGTGTTACTATTATGTATCTGTTGATACCACTGATTTGTTTAGGGATCAGCTGTTGTTACCTCCCATAATCAGCATGAAGTTAAACACAAAATAAGACATGCGCGTAGATTGCAGCATTCTTCACGAAAACTAGCATGTTTTTATTCAACATGTAGATGTTTTATACATAAAAAATAGACTATTAAAACAGCATCACACCCAGACATCACTCAATATTAATACATGTAATCATCACCATTTATTTAATTTACAATAACTATCAACTTATAACAATTTACTAGTTGCAGAACACACGCACGCACACATATATAACAATAACAAGTACACTTATATAGCATACATGCTTAAAATATATAGTTTATGAAATTAATGAGTTAAATAAATTAGTTAAACATGTTGCACGTGTGTGTAATTTCTGTGTATGTATATATATATATATATATATATATATATATGTAATGTATGAATGTATGTATAAATATATATATATATATATATATATATATATATATATATATATCTTTGTATACAAGTGTATAAATTCATTATAGAGTGTACTCCATAATTATAGTACACCTATCAGCACTTATATATTACCCTAAAATTGTTACATTACCCTGAAATGAGGACACTGTCCTTTGATTTGTAATAGTAATTGGTGTCCTACTCTTGTATTGTGTTATTGAGCTGATCTTGTTGGTTTTGGTTTGTGTGTGTTAAGAATATTTGAAGGCTATATTAATTGGCTTCACTACTCCTGTTTTGTTTTACTGAGCAGATTGTTTCAAGTCGTTTGTCCTTTGAGTGTGTTGTAATTGGCTTGATACTCTTGTATTGTTTCATTGAACAGGTCTTTTTGTTTGAATAACAGCATTGTACAATGTGCATTGAAACAAAGCGTCCGACATCAGCAGTATTTAGCTGAAGTTGGTTTCCCTTTGACTTTGATGACAAGAAGGCCTACCAAGGCTACGACCAAGTCACCTTTGAATGCATTGAATAGAAGTTAGGAACTGAGCAGATCTTGCGTGATCCTCTGATCGTCTAACGTGATCCTCTGATTAACAAGAAATATAACACTTGTTTAAATTCCCCCATGTGATGTGGAAATTGGTTCAGGGTAATGTTCTGTTAAAATTATTAGTTGTAAGCCATTTCAGTAGTATGCATTTGTTATGTTAAATTCATAGTGAATCTGAACATGATCCTTATATATTAGTCTACATAATATCTACCAAGTTTCATGCTTTTATCACCTAATGCACAATCGTTAATCCACTACTAATATAACACGGTACATTATCAACAACGGAGTACAAAAGGTCAAATATGGATCCATATACATTTAATAAATTACATATCAAATCATCCATAAACACACCAGGGATTGAAATATATAAACACACGCATGCTTTAGATGTAGTAGAATATATGTAAAACATTTAAAGAATTTTAAGTCAAGTCATGCAGGCGTTTCATAGAAATTCATAGAAATAATTTCAGACGGGTTTCAAATGGCAGAGGTCCTGAATGAGTATTTCAGCTTAGTTTTTACCACAGAAGATATCAGCTCACTTCCAGTTCCATTTACTAAATTTGAGGACAATAAATCAGAACATTTAGGGCAGTTATTTGTAACAACTGAAATGATAGCAAAGAAAATTAAGAAGATGAAAGATAATAAATCACCTGGAGTTGATGGGATACCACCAAAACTGCTTAAGGAAAGTGTTGAGCAAATTAGTACTCCACTTGCAAAATTGTTTAACTTGTCATTAGAAGAGGGAATAGTTCCTTCAGAATGGAAAGAGGCAAACATTACGCCACTATTTAAGAAGGGATCGAGGAACAAGCCAGAAAATTACAGACCACTGAGTTTAACATCAGTTGTATGTAAATTACTCGAAACATTAATTAGAGACCACATGGTGAAATTCCTTGTAAAACATAAATTAATAAATACATCTCAACATGGGTTCCTAAAAGCAAGGTCATGTCTAACTAATCTCTTATGTTTTTTGGAAGAAATTACAAAGTGGGTAGATGACGGGGCACCAGTAGATGTTGTCTACTTAGATTTTCAGAAAGCTTTTGATAAAGTGCCACATCAAAGATTGTTCCTTAAACTAAAAGCCCATGGCATAGGTAATGATGTAATCAACTGGATAGAAAAGTGGCTTACACACAGAAAACAGAGAGTAATAGTAGATGGTGAGATTTCAAACTGGAAATCTGTTTTGAGTGGGGTACCACAGGGATCAGTATTAGGCCCTATACTGTTTTTAATATATATAAATGATTTGAAAGATGACATATCTAGTAAAGTACTCAAATTTGCAGATGACACAAAAGTATTCAGAAAGGTTACTAATGATACAGATAAACAAAGTTTACAGGATGATCTAGATAAATTAGTTAAATGGTCAGAAAAATGGCAAATGTTATTAAATTTTGGGAAGTGTAAATGTATACACATAGGACATGGAAACATGGATGAAGAATATAAAATAGGGGATGCTGTACTAGGTAGAACCACACAAGAAAAGGACTTAGGAGTAACATTTAGTGCTGACATGAAAGTTTCAGAGCAATGTGGGATTGCTGCTTCAAAAGGAAATAAAATTCTAGGGCTTATTAGGAGAACTATCATGTATAAGGAGAAACAGTTAATTGTACCCCTGTACAAAGCAATAGTTATATTGTATTCAAGCATGGAGGCCATATTGTAAAAAGGACATAGACAAGCTAGAAAGAATACAACGAAGAGCAACTAAAATGATTCCAGAATTGAGAGACCTTAGTTACGAAAGTCGCTTATTACAATGTGGTTTGACAACACTAGAGACCAGGAGATTAAGAGGAGACCAAATAGAAGTGTTTAAAATAGTGAATGGTTATGGGGATGTTGACAGGAATATGTTCTTCAAACTTAAAGAAGGCAGCAGAACCAGAGGACACAAAGCAGCATTAGTTAAAGAACAGTGTAGGTTGGACATGAGAAAGTACTCTTTCTCACAGAGGGTGATTAATGAATGGAACAAACTGCCAAATGATTGTGTTAATGCTAGTTGTGTGAATATGTTTAAAAATAGAATTGACAGATATTTTATAAGGGCGGGCTACTCATAGATGAGAAAATTGTTGGACTCTCGATAAGCCAATGGCTTCCTTGTCCACTTACCAACTGGAACTTGTTGTTTGGGATGGCAATCTTGTTAAATCTTAAATAAATATGACTAGCCTTGTCCATGTTGTTACTAATTTCTCCAGCCTTAATATGATTAACGTTGTTCATGTTGTTACTTCCCCACCCTCAATATGACTAACTTTGTCCATGTTGTTACTTCTCCAGCCTCAACATGACTAGCCTTGTTCATGTTGTTACTTCTCCAGCCTCAATATGACTAACCTTGTCAAAGTTGTTACTTCTCCAGCCTCCATATGACTAACCTTGTCCATGTTTTTACTTCTCCAGCCTCAAGTCAACCTGTCGCAGCTGGCTCCAGCAAAGCTACAACCCCAGACAGTGACGCAGGTAAGACACAGCACTTGGCTTAATATCAGGGGTGATAAAAGTCTAGCTCTATAGTGTAAGTGACTGTAGTAAAATAGGTTGACATTGTGACATTTTAGAAAAACAGAGTGTTCAGCTTTCAAGGAATCGATCAGGTGAAAAGTCACATTTAGAGAAACTGTCTTATTATTAAAGACTTTTTCTGTTAGTAAATATTTTGTTCCATTATCTGTAACACAAAAAAAAACATTACAGTGATATTTGAATTGTTGTCTAGTTTAATTAGGAGAAATTCATTGACCTGTATCTTCAAAACTGTTTACTTGCACAAATAATATTGGAATATTGTATACAAGCATGGAGGCCATATCGTAAGAAGGACATAGACAAGCTAGAAAGAATACAATGAAGAGCAACTAAAATGATTCCAGAATTGAGAGACCTTAACTATGAAAGCCGCTTATTACAATGTGGTTTGACAACACTAGAGACCAGGAGACTAAGAGGAGGCCAAATAGAAGTGTTTAAAATAGTGAAAGGTTATGAGGCTGTTAATAGGAATATGTTCATCAAACTTAAAGAAGGCAGTAGAACCAGAGGACACAAAGCAGCATTAGCTAAGTAACAGTGTAGGTTGGACATGAGAAAGTACCCTTTCTCACAGAGGGTGATAAATGAATGGAACAAACTGCCAAATGATGGTGTTAATGCTAGTAGTGTGAATATGTTTAAAAATAGAATTGACAGATATATGATAAGAGCGGGTTACACATAGATGATAAAATTGTTGGACTCTCGATAAGCCAATGACTTCCTTGTCCAATTGTCATCTGGAACTTGTTGTTTGGGATGGCAGTCTTGTTAAATCTTATTGTTATTCCTAAGTCATTTTCGTTTACAGTAGTACATAGAACAGTATCTCCCATATTATAGTTTATATCCAAGTTCCCGTGTCCTGCATGTAGGCATTTACATTTCCCAAAATTTAATAACATCTGCCATTTTTCAGACCATTTAACTAATTTGTCTAGATAGTTTTGTAAATGTTGTTTATCACCATCAGTGTTAACAATTCTAAACACTTGTGTAATCCGCAAATTTCAGTATGTTGCTTGTTGTATTGTCGTCCAAGTTTGAACGCATACAAAGGAAAGCAACTAAAATGATTCCAGAACTGAGAGACCTTAGTTATGAAGAACGCCTGAAAGAATGTGGTTTAACAACTCTAGAGACAAGGAGGTTAAGAGGAGATCAGATTGAAGTTTTTAAGATATTGAATGGGTATGAAAATATTGATAGAAATATGTTTTTCTCACTCAAGAAGGATAGCAGAACTAGTGGACATGAGGTAAAATTAGTAAAGGATCAATGTAGATTGGACATCAGGAAGCACTCGTTCTCACAGAGGACAATAAATGAATGGAACAAATTGTCTACAGATTGTGTAACTGCTAGCAGCATGAATATGTTTAAAAACAAGGTTTACACATATCTCAGGAGGGCGGGTTATAAGTAGATGAACATTGTTGGACTCTCGATAAGCCAATGGCTTCCTTGTCCACTTGCCATCTGGGCCTTTGGCTTGGATGGCAAATCTTGTTAAATCTCTTGTTAAAGTCATATATATATATATATATATATATATATATATATATATATATATATATATATTATGGGTCTATGAACCCTAGAATTGCCTATGAACTCAGTCTTTGTAGTTCGCTAAACTTACATTTGTACATCATTTGAAGATCCGGGGTGAGAACATTTGTCCAAATTTGAACAAAGGGTCTGTGTGGCAATGTTACCATGTGGCAATTGGAAAAAAGAACCAGGAATTTCTGCTCACATCATTGCTTATTTTGGGTGCGACAGCATACCTGTTAGAATGCCGAACTCTCAATTGAGAGAACCTGGTTTCAAATCCCACTGTGGTCGCTTTGAACCTTTGGCAAGTTTGATCACCTCACGTTGCCACAGTTCACTCAGCTGTATAAATGAGTACCTGGCAATACAGACAGTGGTGGATATGTGAACAAATAATCTTTGCACAGTAATTGCAGCATGGCTGAATGCTTCCAAGAGAAGTTGAAATTGCCTTGGAATGAACAGGTCTGCCAGGGGTGAAGTGTAAAGCAGTTTGAGCAGTCCTAAGGACTGGATACCGCGCTATATAAGAACTTACCTTCACCTTTACTTTGAATTCAATACAGGTTGCAGTTCCTGCTCGAAGATAACATTTCTTGCCTGCCTGCACATATATGAAACCATGCCCTTTGTGTGTGCTAGGAATGTGTGAAGCCATAGCCACCCCAATTGGGCATCACAACAATTAGTAATTGGCTTACTACTCCTGCATTGTTTCATTGCTCAGGTATTTCTGAAACCATCAAATGATCAGCCTACTGGTCTTTTCATGTTGTTTGAATAACAGCTCAGCCATTGGTTATATACATTGTTTACAATTACTAGCAGTTGGAATAACATGCAAACAAACCTGATATTTTGCAAGTTTGCAGCAGAAGATGTAATATAAATGTAATAGACTATTATCTATTACTTTAGGATTAATTACTATTACTTTTGAAAAAATTTCTTCTTTTACAATTACAGAAAAAAATATATTACCTATTACAATTACTATTACAAATTACTATTACCCCATGCCTGATACCATGGTATACCATGGTATTTTGTGGTATTACATGGCATACCATGGTATACCATGACATTACATGGTAAACTGTGGTAGACCTTGCTTTTTCATATATTGTGTATGGTAAATGTATGGTATACCATGGTTTACCTGTTTCAAAACACCATGGAATACGATGGTATATTTTCATAAGGGCTGACCCCCTCTCGATGCCCTGATCCCTGACCCCGGCCAATTTACTGATGATCTTTGCCATTAATATGTCAAAATCTTCTGGTGAGAACCTTGCATGTATGTGTGTGTGATTTCCAGTGTTGGAATGGTTGCTTACTTTAAACTTAGATTTGGCAAGATTCCACTACTCCATTACAAGTCACAAGAATCAATTATAACACTCCTTAGTATAAACATGGGAACCTGTGATAATCAGTTGATAAGGCCAATCTGAGTATATTACTTGTTATTGAAGTGCGTGGCTTCTTAGAACAGTCAGAGATCAACTGTGATATTGAATTGGTGATATGAAACTATTAGTTCTACAGCCATTCAGCACCAGCACCATGCAGTGTTACTGGACTGGAAAGATGGCCTCAGTAAAAAGGCTTGGCAGTTGAATAGATTCTAAGCAACCTATTTACTGGTCGCGTGTTTTTAGATGACATGTTTCGACTTGAAACTACCAGCACTGCCAGTGAGTGTCTTGTGTTTGTGGATCTAGTTCTTCCAAACGGAGACGTGGGCCGGGTTTTTTTATCTGTTTTTATAATTGTGAGACTCATGCCAATATCAAGGAATATTATTTACATACATGATCAGTGTTTTGTAGGGAGGGAGGGAATGAGGGAGGGATATGGGGAGAGGGAGAGAGAGGGGGAGGGAGGGAGAAAGCACGGGAGGAGGGAAGGGAGAGAGAAAGGAAGGGTTGAATGAGGAGGGAGGGAGGAAGGGAGGGAGAAATGGATGGTGAGAGTAAAAGGGAGGGAGTGAGGGCAATAGGGTTACAGACAGTGAGGGGAGGGAGGGAGTGAGGGAAAGAGGGATGGATGAAGAAAGGGAGAGATGGGACATACAAGTGGTGATATAGGTGAATGGAAGGAGGGGGAAGGAAGGAAGGGAGAGAGATAGGAGAGGGAGAGAGAGAGGAGGGGAGGAAGAGAGTGGTGAGACAGAAAAACAGGTAGAGGGATAGGTGGAAGGAAGGAGGGAGCAATGGAGATAGAGAGGAAGGGAGGGAGGGAGGGAGATAGAAGGGAGAGAGAGGGGAACTACCAGCATTGCCAGTTAGTGTCTTGCGTTTGTGGATTCCAAATAGAGACGTGGGCCGGTTTTTTTTATCTGTTGTTACAATTATGAGACTAATGCCAATAATAAGGAATATTATTGAGGGAGTGCACATACGGTGCAATGTCTGGGGCAGTGACAGGGGAGTGTGTAGCGTTTTATTGTTGCCTGGCAGCCAGAAACACACTTGTTGGAAACTAGACTTATACAACATGACAGGTCTGAACTTGAAGAACGTTGTTCCCATGTCTCAGTCTTTCTTCTATACTGGTGAGTGTAACTGGCAGTTGTTGTGTGGATGTTGCATTAGGGCCCTGGTGTTTAATTAATGCGAAGGTCTGGAGTAAACATAGGTCATGATACAAGTTGTAAAGATATTAACATGTTTAAAAGCAATATTCTGTGTATATTTGCAAATATGTTAGTGCATAAAAACTTTCTTGAAATAGTTGCACATATACTTATCCTCTTCAAACCCTATAGTTGGTGCATAAGGCCAGTTGAAATGGTTATGCTAATAATTAGATGTGGTGTGACTTAGCAATTGACTTTTCTGCGGGGACACAGTTGTACATGAGGTGATCTTTTTGTTCTTTGTGGCGTATCAAGTATTGCCCCACGTGCATCCACGGTGTGCAGCAGAAACCCGTTGCCACGTTGAAGACAGTATACACAACAATAATGGATAAGTGTTGATTAGTAAATAAAATACCAATATTAAAGGATACTTTAGGGGACATGTTCACAGAATGAATGAGATAAATAGTAGGAGATAACTGATGTTTTTGTTTCAGTGTTTACTTGTTCACTATGACCATTACATAGGTGCCAACACTGAATGGTGCACACATGTAAGACTGGTGCCAACACTGAGTGGTGCACACCTGTAAGGCTGGTGCCAACCCTGAGTGGTGCACACCTGTAAGACTGGTGCCAACATTGAGTGGTGCACACCTGTAAGACTGGTGCCAACACTGAATGGTGCACACATGTAAGACTGGTGCCAACACTGAGTGGTGCACACCTGTAAGACTGGTGTCAACCCTGAGTGGTGCACACCTGTAAGACTGGTGCCAACTCTGAGTGGTGCACACCTGTAAGACTGGTGTCAACCCTGAGTGGTGCACACCTGTAAGACTGGTGTCAACCCTGAGTGGTGCACACCTGTAAGACTGGTGCCAACCCTGAGTGGTGCACACCTGTAAGACTGGTACCAACACTGAGTGGTGCACACCTGTAAGACTGGTGCCAATCCTGAGTGGTGCACACCTGTAAGACTGGTGTCAACCCTGAGTGGTGCACACCTGTAAGACTGGTGCCAGCCCTGAGTTCTGCACACCTGTAAAACTGGTAGCAGAAACCTGTATGATTATTTGGGTCCACTGGTTTGCTGCGTATGCTCGAAAGGAGCTTGCAGTGCAAACTGGGATGAATTTAAGAAAATCCGTAATACTTACAGGTAAACCATGAGAGTTGGTACTTATGTCATTCTGAAGTGGTGAAATTCAGCTACAACATGACTAATCTTGCCCATCTTGTTACTTCTCCAGCCTTAAGTCAACCCGTCGTAGCTGGCTCCAGTGAAGCCACAACCCCAGGCAGTGACGCAGGTAAGATACAGCAGTTGGCTTAATATCAGGGGTGATAAAAGTCTAGTTCAATAGTGTATGTGACTAGTAAAATAGGTTTACATTGTGACGTTTTAGAAAAACAAAGTGTTCAGCTTTCAGGGAATCGATCAGGTGAAAAGTCACATTTAGAGAAACTCTTATGATTAAAGACTTTCGTTTAGTAAATATTTTGTTCCATTATCCATAATACAGAAAAAACAACATTACAGTGATATTTGAATTGTTTGTCTAGTTTAATTAGGAGAAATGTTATTTAATTTTGAGAACGGCTGGTTCAGGTCAACTTTCATTGACCTGTATCTTGAAAACTGTTTACTTGCACAAATATTGGTGCAATTTGTTGTATTAAAATTATACTATTTGACTTAAAGTGATCTTTGTCAGCATACACTTGGACATGACATACAACATGACATACTACGCAGTGATATTACAAAGTATGGACATTCGTCCCTTGTAGTGGTGTTCACTGACGACAGCCTGCGTCGTATCACAGACTGCCTTGGCAACGTGTACTTTAGGCTGGGGCTACTGCTACAAGTCGCACGGCCTTATATTGAGCAGCTGGAATGTAAGTTCCGTGGCGACTTGTGGCGGCTCAACTTTGAAGTATTGGCCAAATGGAGGGACAGCTGTGACCAGCTCCTGATGGTGAAACACCTCACTATGGCATTAAAGGCACTCAACTTGAATGATGTGGTGGACACTGTGAGGGAAGGTGAGTGTGTCCATTTGCACTTATTTTTCTTTTTTAGAGAGATAAATAATAACTGAACATTTTGGTCAAGTTTTACTGACATGACATTACTCCTTGTGGGTCAAATATTGAATATTGTCGAAATTGAGCTAAAATGTAGTTTTAACGCGACTTAATTACAAAGCCTACAAGAGTAACTATAAACTCAGCCACACTTATTGATCACATTTTCCTAAAGTATAACCCTCAAACTACTTTCATTGCTGGATCTATTATGACTGACATTCCCGACCACTACCCTAACTTCATTTTCTTTTATGAAAACTCACTTAAAACTTTCAAGTGTAGACAATTTTAAACATGCTCTTTTCACAACAAATTGGGATAACTTAGTAAAAGCCTTAAAATGAGTGCCCAAACGTGGCGTACACTATGTTTATTGACAAATTTAACAGCTGACTTGATGAACACATTCCTGAACACACAGTAAAGCTGAATAAATATAAACATAAAAAACATCCTTGGATAACATGAGCTATATTAGGATAACACAAGTATATTAAAGTTAATACATACTCATGATCATCTACGTGAAAAATCACATTCCCTCAAAAAGGTCTCAAAATTGTCAAAATATTGACAACCAATATAAACAATACAGAAACACTAAATAGAGTAATATGTGATGCAAAGGCCCAATATTGAATGAAAGATGAATTTTAAAATGGCATAAAAACCATGGTCTAGCATTAACAACATACTTCATTTCCAGGCCAAGCAAGAGTTACCCTCATCATTTCAAATCGACAACCAAGAATTGATGATCCAACAGAAATAGGCAACTCATTTAACAAGCACTGCAAATATTGGCCCTACATTTCAGGACATGACATATTGTATTGAAATTATGCTATTTGACTTAAAGTGATCTTTGTCAGCATGAACATGGACATGACACACTACAAATAAACTCTTCAAATAGTTATAAAGATTACTTGCATAATCAATTGCTGAATAGTATTGTCACGGAAGAAACTACTTGCATGGAGTTAATTGACATCACTAAAAAGTGAAATAAAAAAGTAATGCTGGTTATGATAACATAACAACAAAATTGTTTAAACAGTGTGTGAAAAGTAGTGCTTTGCCCATGGCTGAAATTTAAAATTTCATGATATGATCTAGTATATTCCCCAATAACCTAAACATTGCCAAAGTCATACCACTTTTCAAATCAGGTGATGCCAGTTTGTTCACAAACCACATGCCTATCTCTTTACTATGTTCACTGTGATTTGTAATCATCACTATAGCTTTCTTACAAAATACTATTTGCATCCCAATATGGTTTTCATAAACAATGTTCAACTTAACATGCAACTCTGGAACTGATTGACAGCATTGTAAATGCATTAAATAACAAAAAGCATACACTTGCTGTATTCATTAATCTAAGTAAAGCTTTCGACACTTTAGATCACAATATCCTACTTGAAAACTTATGGTATGCAATTAGAGGGATCTCACACAAACAATTTAAAAGCTATCTTGGACACTGAAAACAGTTTGTTATTAATAGAGATAAATTATCTGAATTTCAAAATATAATATGAATCCCACAGGGATACATTATTATAAATTATTATTATAATTCCATTATTATTTTTTATTTATATAAATGACATGCCATTATCATCAAATAAGGCAAATTGCATCCTATTTGCAGATGATACAAGTCTACTCTTCAAAAACAAAGACCTCATTAGTCTCACAAGTGATGTAAATATTGAACTGTTAAAGACATCTCCATGGATGAAAACCAAAAACATTTTGCTTTATTTAGGTAAAGCCAGATCCATGTCATTTCAAAACACCCAAAGCCAATAAGTTGACATTGAGCTACATAGTAATAAAGTTAAAAATGTTGAGTACTTGAATTTTCTAGCTATCTGGATAGATAAAAACCTAAACTGGAGAAATAATATAAATGAAAAAAATTCACAAATACTAGAATTTAAAATAAAATAAAACCATTGTACAATCTAGCACATTAAAACAAATGTATAATGCCTTAATTCAACCTCACCTGCCATATGGCCTACATGCATGGTACAATAATATCCAAGGAAATGCAGCCAATCATGCTAGACTATTTAAACTCCAAAATAAAGCAGTTCATATGATACACAAAAGCAAATTCATTGCACATACATATGTAAAAATGTATGGAATACTTAAATTAGAAGATTTATTGGTAATTCAGTTGTGTTCAGTTGTATGACTAAAAAAGCAATGCCCACATTATCTCTTCTCATCTGTCACAAGAAATAAATAAAAACACAGTCATGTTGCCAGGCAGAACAATAATATTCACTTAGGTGAAATCAGTTAAAAAAGCTAAAAAACAGGGATTGTCTTACAAACTGCACAGTATCATGTTACATATCTCAAATGTACTTCATCTACCAATAGCAAAAAGGCATAACATAAAACAATTGATTATAAGTACGTATTTAGAGTTGTGTTTTTGTCTAAAACATGTACAAGTTTGACTCATTTTGTAAACTTAGTAATATGCTTACTTATTATCAAGATCTTAATTATAATTATGAAGCAGTTACCACGATATGTAATATGGCTATGTATCTGTCACGTGCTTGCTCATCTTGGCTGTGCAAAATGTTCACTTATTTTCTAAATTCCAATGCCATGCTTGGGTGTTTGAGATAGGAAATTGACTGCATTAAATGCACCAGGACATATGCATGAATGTGAAGGTTTATCATGCTAGTTACCATGAAGTGGCTAATCTGCTATTTTAAGTGGGTGAAATGGGACCATATCAGGTGGAATAGATTAGTAGTTCATTCACATGAGCCTGACATGACTTGTAAGTCACCATGGCAGTGGGCAAGGTGTGACCTTCATGTGGCAAGGGATGACAGTGCTTGTGGCCATTGAAGAGTATTGTTAACACATACTTCAGTGGATAGGACAAAGGTATTGATAGTTTGGTGCATGTACTTCAGTGGAGCATAATTTAGTCATGCATGGCCTAGGAATATAAGTCAGATAACAATAGATATAAATTTTTTATATTGATGATTCCATTTGATGACATGATTATGTGGAAAATGCTAATGTGCAAATTTTTTATTTTGATGATTCAATTTGATGACATGATTATGTGGAAAATGCTAATGTGTAAACTACATTTGTTTCAGAACACATCAAACTTCTTGCCTTGAAAAATGCAAGTTTGCAAAAAGAATTGAAAGAAACACAAGGTATGTTTTTCTAAGCAGCCACACAGTTTACACTTTTGATAGACAAAATTAATAAAAGTTAAAGTCATATTTATAACAAAGCGCACACATCTGCTCATGCAAGGTGACTAGAATGATTTTGTCCATATTTTTGTTTGTTGAATTATCTATCAAATTGTATAATATGGATGAGATAGTGGATAATGTATTGAAGAGCTAAAATATGTATATTATCCGAACCATTCCGAAATCTGATATTAATATTGATGATCATGGTTCTACAAGTTAATGGGAAAGGAAACATTTACATAGGTTTATTGATACTGATGAAGAAGGAATTCTGATGTGTCAGTTGTTTATAAATATTATTCTTAAATCTGACCAAAGTATGATGATGAATAGCACGTGGAGTCTGCCAGATATTGGACTTTATTATTCACAATAACAACAATAATCACATCACGTTGAACATGACTATTCTCAGAAATTGTCAGAGAAGAATAACGAACGAATAACTATTGCAGTTGACACTTTGAAGCATTGCAATTGACCTTTAAGCACTGTAATTGATTTTTTTAAACTGATTGTAATGTATTCTTTTGAAGTGTTGCAATTGTAATTGAATGTATATGGTGCCATGTACTTGTAATTGACTATTGTAATTGAATGTTTATGGTGCTATGTACTTGTAATTGACTATTGTAATTGAACCCAATCCTGGCAGTACCTTGGTAGGTGGTTTTGAACCTGGTCTCCTCGACTGAAGGACCAATGCCCTACCACCTTGAACACCGTGCCCCACAAAGGATAGGATAGGATTGGACAAGCATGATTCTTGGTACCTTTGTCCTACAGGATAAGATAGGACAAAGGTAGACAGACTCTGATGCATGTACTTTAATTAAGGTAGCCAATTACCCAGAAATAAAAGTAATTAAACTTTAAAATTTTAAAGGTTGTTTGAAATCCATTAGACCCTAAAAACCCCAAAAGACAAACAAACTTGGGCATCCCATGCAATTTTTTTTATATCTGACATAGTAACAGCTACGTCACCTGCAAAATTAACAAAATACTCTACTCTGATGATAACCATAACAAGAGATTTATTTACTTTTCAAATATTAATTTAAGGAATATTGCAATTTGATATGTTCATAGTATATAAAGCACAATATATCAAACTAGCATGAAAAATGGTAAAATTAATTATTTTATGTGTTTTATTAAGTCACTGTAAAACCTCATTTTAGCTAAATTTTGACAGTGTTCAATATTTGACACACAAGGAGTAACACCACTTCAGTAAATGTTTGTTTATTATTTATCTCTATAAAAGTAAACAAAAAGTTGGGGGTTCCCAGCCCAAATTTTGAAATATCTGACATAGTAACAGCAGCAAGATTAGCAAAACTCAAAAGCCAAATTTTACCCACAAGGTGTAATGTAATTTTAGAAAAGGTTAGCTGAAATGTTAATTTATTGTTTTATCTTGATATACACAGAAAAACCAATGAAATGCCTGACAAAAAATAAGGGTTTGCTATCTTAAGATCACATGAGTTCTAAAAAAATTTGGCAGTATGATAACTTTATACTGTTTTCTGTTATAAATTAACGTTCTTTTACAAAAAGCATGTATCGTTTGTGTTTATTATTGGCATAAAGGACGTAGTTTCAATCGACAGTATAATTTTTGTGTTGATTTCATGTTGCAACTATGATGTGCAGTTATGTTGATTTCAAGATAGTCGGCCACCTTAAACAAATTTAGCCACATGTGACCTTAACAGGAGTGAAATAACAATAAATATCAAGATGATTTTGAAGATACTATTTCATGACAAGATCATGTTGAAAACGTCCTGCCCCACAGAAAAACTTGATTCTTCCCGAGAACACAAGTAACCCATGCTCCCTAGGGAGGGAATACAAAATTAATGTGTGGTTTGGTCCAAAATGAGGTCATTGCTAAAGCATCAATGCACTGATGAAGGAAAACAACTGATTAATTGTACAATTACTGATGCCACGTCTTTGCCAGTTTGAATCAAACATAAAGGGTTATTAAAACCATGCACGACTCATGCCATACACTGGACTAGGATATTATTTATTATAAATTATTCTATTTTGAAACATTAAAAAGATGTTCTACTTTTGCCCAAACAATGAGCATTGGTGTCAAATATCAAGAATATTAAATTGGGAAAATAGAGTGTGAGTGTTCAAAGTTGTTGAAATATGAATCCTAATATAGACATTGTGTGTATTTCAGAGGAAGTCTCTCGACTGAAGCAGACGGTGAAAAAAGAAGGTACAGTTTTATTGCTGTGATTAATTGGTATTAAGACACAAAATTTACACTTTCTTGTGTTATACTATAGAGCAAATTTTAATATAATTATGCATGAAATATGGGTTTTCAAGAACAGGTGTGAATTTATGAGTGACATGACATGCGATATTGGGATGTTTTTGGACATACAAAATAATTTTTTTTTTTGAGAATTGTTATCAAAGGTTCTGCAAAATTAGCTTTTATGTTAATAAGATACTAAATTGTAGCATATAAAAAAGTTTGAGTTTGAAAATGGCAAGCCTTCAAAAAAGTTTAAAGAAACAAAAGGTATGTTTTTCTAAGCAGCCACACAGTTTCCACTTTTGATAAATAAACAACCCTAATGAAAGGTAATTATATTTATAGCAAAGCACCTCATATTCATGTAAAGCACTTTGAACTATTGTGATCAAAGTTACCAAGAGTTAATATTCATTATTTCCGAGGATAGATAACTTGCTGGGCCAACATTGGAACTATGGTTGTTATTCCTTGAGAAATGCCGCATGAAAATTAAAGAATAATTTTGAATGAATTTGTGTGATCACCACATGATGAGGTATTCCAGGCAGGAGAGAACAAATGATTTAATGTTTATTTCCAGTTTTTATGCATTGATGTAGTGCATCCTCTGCGAGTTCCTGTCTATTCTCTCTCATCTAATGTTGTACAGTCCTCAACTGATGCTTAATGTGTATTTATTTTAATCATAATTCACATCTTCTGCTGCAGCTTCCTCTAGCAAGGTCCACCTGACTCACCTGAACTCCCGCCCCAAGCAGCGCCTCCTGGTGGTAGGGGGAATAACGAACAAGAAGGGTGGAGATGGGGATGAGGACCACAAACTGTGCCACTATTGGGCTGAGGAGTCCAAGTGTTGGCAGCTGTTGACACAGCTACCACAGTCAGTCGACAGGTTGTATGATGTGTGTCAGCTGGCCAATGACCAGCTGCTGCTGACAGGTGGGGAGAAGGGTGATGTGGCGCAGGGTGACTGCTGGCTGCTGGACCTGGTCAACACGACATGGACCCAGATGCCGTCACTGACTATTCCACGCTACTTTCACCGCAGTGTCCTCCATGGAGACTATGTGTATGTAGTGGGTGGGAGCAATGTCAGCAACAGGGTGACTGGATCTGTGGAGCGGTTTGACCTGAAGCAGCGTCAGTAGTCATCTCTACCTGACATGCCACAGCCATTGAACTCCCCTTCGGTCATCAGTTATGGCCACAGGGTGTTTGTGTTCGGTGGCCGTGATGCAGACGATATGACATTGTCTTGCACACAGGCCTACGACACTGTGTCAGGCAAGTGGCTCACCCTGGCGGCCATGCCTAAGGCATGTGACCTTGGTGCGGCTGTCTCCATAAACAGGTTTATCTACCTGGTGGGAGGTGGTTGCCAGTCATGTCACTGGTATGACCCGGCCTCGGACAGCTGGACAGGGCTGAGTCAGCCGCACCAGGAACACGGCAATGCCCCAGCTGTCGTGTGGCAGGGCGGCATACTGGTGTCAGGGAGTGGTGGTGGTGGCAAGGTGGACTCGGCAGCAATTGAGCACTATGATCCTGTGACAGACGAGTGGACTGACTGGCAGACGCCACTGAAGGAGAAACTGTCAAGTCATTACATGTTCAGTGTGATCATCTCTGGTGTCTGACCAGACAATCGGACTACCCATCTGGACACAGTTCACATACACGACTGACCGTGGTCGCTGGTCAGCAAGTTGTTTTGCTTTATTCTTGGACATACACTTTTGTATTTGCCTCGTTTTCTCATTGTTTTTTTAACATGTTGGTGGCCAAAATATATTTTTAGGCTTGGGTTGAGTTTTCAAATAAGTTCCACCCTCTGTGAGATTTAATGGTCTCTCTAAACAACTTTTTTAACAATTGTTAATATTTTAATCAGTTTGGTGCAAATAGTAGACAAATTATCAAAATGATTTGGTCTCTGTCAGTGGTTGTATTCAGGTTGTCAGTTGCCACTCAGGAAATAACCTGTGTTATTTGCTGTACAAACAGTGATATGATATGCTAAGCTTGTGCCATGTCAAACATATTGACTCGCTGTGTGTAAAACGTCCAGGCCAAGTGTTCAGACATCTCTTGTATGGGACGCCAAGCAACGGCTTGTGTGGCTGATTGGTCAACTTTGGTGTCGGCGTGTTTCACGGCTGGTATAGTGGGACTTGATGATGTGATGGGACTTGATGATGTGATGGGACTTGGATTTTAATTTTTTGACAATGACTTGTAAGATGCAATTCTCCCACTTACTGTGAACATTTGTGTGCTTTAGGAGTATTTCATGATAGAACAACTCTATGTATTAATGCTGAAATGGGCCATTCACTGAGGTCATGGACGTGTTGTATTGAAGCTTCAGCACTGCACTTAGTCATGTGAATAGTTGCAACTGCAGCAGGTCATTCCATTGTGGAATTGTTCTTGGGAAGAAGCTGTATTTGTAAGAATCCTCCTCAACTTGTACATGGAAGAAACATTTATTGTGATTTGTATGTTGAGTGAATAGGTTCGATTTTTTTGAAATGAGTCTGAAATGAAAATGTTCATCAAGTGCAGATGTGTAAAAATGAAACAATACTGTACTGTATATGATATTTGTAGATTGTGGAATAGGTGCAGGGTGTGTGTGTGTGTGTGTGTGTGTGTGTGTGTGTGTGTGTGTGTGTGTGTGTGTGTGTGTGTGTGTGTGTGTGTGTGTGTGTGTGTGTGTGTGGTGTGGTGTGGTGTGGTGTGTGTGTGAGGGTGGGGAGAGGATTGTGTGGGGCAGGGTTGTGTGGTGTGGGTGGGCAATTATTTTAAGTTATGTAATTTTAATTGATTTTTTATGATGCTGTGTGATTGACAGTTATAATTGAGCCCAGCCCTGGTGGGTGGAAGGGTGAAAGTACTGGGTTGTATGTGCTTGTGTGTTTAAGGGTGTTTGTGTTTTGTGTTTGTATTAACGGTGTGTGTTTTTGTGTATTAAGGGTGTGTGTGTTTGTGTGTTAAGTATGTGTTAAGGGTGTATATGTTAAGGGTATAAGTGTTGTGTGTATTATTAAGTGTGTTTTAAGGGTGTGTGTTAAAGATGTTAATGTTTGTGTATTAAATGTGTATTAACGTTGTGTGAGTGTTGTGTGTGTTAAGGGTGTGAGTGTTGTGTTTACTAAGAGTGTGTGTTTTAAGGGTGTGAATGTTTGTGTATTAAATGTATGTTAAGGGTGTGTGTGTTAAGGGTGTGAGTGTTGTGTGTATTAAGTATTTGTTAAGGGTGTGTGTGTTAAGGGTCCGAGTGTTGTATGTATTAAATGTGTTAAGGGTGTGAATGTTGCATGTATTAAGTGTGGGCTAAGGGTGTGAGTATTGTGCATTAAGGGTGTGAGTGTTGTGTGTTAAGGGTGTGAGTGTTAAGTGTGTGTGTTGTGTTTTATGTGTTCTTCTCTAGTGAAGCCAATGAATGTGTTACATTTGGAATGTGGTTGTGTACAACACAGGTTGTGGACACCTACATTTCCAGAAACAGAAGTGTTCTATTATTAATACATGTGATAAGTTGTTTGAGGAAATAAAAAGAATGTTTTCATTCACAAGTGTCCTCATGCGTTACAATATTATTTACAAATAAGAATATGCAACTACAATTAAGAATATCATGCCAGTGGTTTACTAGGAAAACCTTGTTGAACACACAGCTTCTTTATTTCATGGGCGGCTATCTGTTAGATAACCCAACGTCACGAGTGCCTGTAATCTGGCAATATTTGCTCACCAAAATGAAAATCTGTAAACACCTAGTCTAGTGTTTGTGTCCAAACTAACTTATGCAACACATATTTTGATCTTTGTTTACAAAACTTATCTCATTATGACATAGCAGCTTACCGATTGAGAGTTTGTGTTGCTTCGATAGCCAAAGGCGCCATGTTACAGCGGAAGTTTCTGCTGCACGAATTTCCAAGAACTAATTTAGAGTCTGTTCACTTATTGGTCACCTAGTCATCAAGCGTCAGCACCCTGGTCAATATGTCAGCCACCAGGAAAACCGAGGTTTGACCAGAATCTCCTACTTTTAGAATAAAGTCTAAGTAAACAACTGGCATGATATTCTTTATGGTAGTTGCAAATGGTTTGTGTTAACTCTTAGATGCACATCCCCAAAACTATGACTTTCATTTCTGGTTCTCAAATCTGGTTCATTGATGTCCAAATATGTAGTGTGAACTGTTTGTGTAACATCCACAGTCAGTTTAATAAATAAAATGCCTAGTTTCGTTCAAATCACCAAAAGAATTTACTTAAGTCATTAGATCTGGTATGGCTCAAAATAGTGGATATCCAAATTGGTAAACACTGTGCAGGTCAAAGACAATCATGGGCATAACTTCCATCCTCTCGCCAATATCATGACAGTTCCGAAATTTCACCAGGTGAGTCTTCAGCATTTCCATGTTAACATCACTTAATGTTTGATCAAACATTAATAAAAGTGCTTAATCAATTTGTTTTTTTGCTAGTCTCATTTCAAATTAATTTTGCAAAATAACAAACCTGCAACATGCCAGCTCATTTCTGTAACTTTTGTATGTAGTTTTTGTGCAGTCATCAGACAAACTATTAAATTAGTTAATGCTTGTTCAAGCATTAACATGTGAAAATCGAAATGCTGAAAAATCACGATTTTCTTCCTTAGTGAAATTTCGTAAATTTGTCGTTGATCGGTGAGAGGATGGAGGTCACGCCCATGATCAGCATTCGCCCAGTGTTTACCATTTTTGATATCCACTATTTTGATCCTTACCAGATCTAACGATTAGTAAATTCTTCCGATGATTTTATAAAAAATAGGCATTTCTATATTAAATCGACTGCGGATGTTACATAGACTATTCAAACACTACATATTTGGACACAAATGAACCGGATTTGTGATAGGCTAAATCAGTTGAAGAAGCAGTTTTAAGTAATTTAATAGTTTGTCTGTTGATCTCACAAAAACTACACATAAAAGTTGCACCAACGAGCTAGCGTGTTGCAGTGGGTACTAGGTAGGTTTGGTTTTTCGCAAAATGAGTCTGAAACGAGACTAGCAAAAAAATTGAATTGAGGAGGGACGTTTCAAGAAAGCAAACGTATGTGCTGTAAATTATACTATAAAGCGTTGCTCAATAAAGGATACAATCTGGTAATGCTATAAATTATACAGTATAATGATTATGCAGTATCTGTGTTAGTACATTAACAAATACTTTTATATTCCTTAAAATACTTTGTTGGTGTAAATCTATATAAATGTTAGACATTCGGCTCCAATGTAGAGAGCATTGAGCTTGCCCAACCGCAAATTTGGGCAAAAGTATTTCATAACATTTGTATTGGTACTGTTTACTCTATTGGTACTGTTTACTCTACTGCATAGATGTCAATTGACAATAATAACACAATTCACAATCAATAATAAGTATTTTCTTCCGAGTCAAAATAGATATGTACATATATATTTCAGTAAACCTATATTCAAAGCACAAAATAAACAATACTATGCTAGTTCATTTTAGCTTGTTGTGTTCTAATTCACTGAATGGTCGGCTATACACTAAGGTAAAAGTTATTGAAATACAAATCTGTATGGAAGAAATGTAGTGAAACACAAGTATGACAATAAACGGCAGCTCAGTTAATACATCTGCTATTATTATTATTAAATATGATGAAAATATGGAGAAGGGCGCTATCACTGACATTTCACTTTGCATAGATAAATATGTCCCTGCTTTATTGAGACAATCTCCTGAAAAACGTCTTCTCAAAATAAATATTATACAACAAACAAATCTAACAAAAATATGAGTACACCACAACCGTTGAAATATGTAGCCCTACAAACAGGACGTCATTGAGGACTGGAGAGAATGCCTGGCCTGTCACACGTCATGCACCAGTAACCACGGGGGGCGCAATAATTATACTCGCAGTACTGCACATTTTGAGGTTTGCGAAGTATATGAAATAAACAACAGTTCTATAACACATTATCTTATCATTATAAAATACTGCAATATATGTAGCATGCAGAGTGGGAAAGTATTGTAAACGTATTTCCAATCCTTTTTACACGTATTTGCCATACTTCTAGGAAAACAATACGGTAAGTGTAGGCCTGTATAGGCAATACGATTAAAATGTATTGCACCCGTCTGTGCGCAGTAACACGCTGTGAACAATGAAACTATGGACTAATAACGTGGAATAATAACGTGGAATAACAACACGTGGAATAATAACACATGGAATAATAACACATGGAATAATAACGTGGAATAATAACACATGGAATAATAACATGTGGAATAATAACATGTTAACCCACATTTAAAAAAATGACAATTCCTAAGTATTGTGTGCACCGTAACTGTTTTTAGAAAATGAGCAGTGAAAGATAAAGTACGGTGATGGACGGAACACTGTTGAAACATAGCTAGGGAGCAGACATGTCAACTGTTTGCTGTCCCTCTGTGGGTGTGAGTGTCACCAAGACGTACGTGTTCCTGTGTGATTATCACCAAGATGTACATGTTCTTGTGTGAGTGTCACCAAGACGTACGTGTTCCTGCCTTGAGTCCCAAGAGATCAGACGTGGCGAGCGGCTTGAGGCACTACATTTAATCTGCATGGATGTCACATGAACTGAGTGGAGCCGCGTCTCACGACTGACTTCCAGGTCAACTCCTCGTGCTTCCTATGCCTCCTCAGTTGGCCAGACATGTGAACCCACTGCCTCAGTTCTTCAAGAGGGAGCAGTGAACATTTCCCTGATGGTCCCAGTCTTCCTCCTCCAACATTGCTCCTAGGGCCGGTCGATGAGACATTCGTGTTACTGCGTTTTCTGTATCGTTTGTTACTGGACTGCTACAGCTGCCCTCCCTATTGCTCACTGTATCTGACACAAGCACCTCCAGGTAATATTTCTTTCTGCTACTGTCAGCCATCACAACACACTCCTGCTGCAACATGTACACTGTTGTCTTGAATGTTTGGAGACACACCCATCACAACAGATTGTCCTTTTTTTACTGTGACATGTACACAGTTGTCTTGGATGTTTGGAGACAGCCCCCAACAACAGGGTTACTGCAACATGTATACAGCTGTCTTGGATGTTTGGAGATGCCCCCCAACAACAGGGTTACTGCAACATGTATACAGCTGTCATGGATGTTTGGAGATGCCCTCTAACAACAAGGTTACTGCAACATGTATACAGTTGTCTTGGATGTTTGGAGACGCCCCCCAACAACAGGGTTACTGCAACATGTACACATTTGTCTTGGATGCTTGGAGACGCCCTCTAACAACAGGGTTACTGCAACATGTATACAGTTGTCTTGGATGTTTGGAGATGCCCCCCAACAACAGGGTTACTGCGACATGTACACAGTTGTCTTGGATGCTTGGAGACGCCCCCCCAACAACAGGGTTACTGCAACATGTATACAGTTGTCTTGGATGTTTGGAGACGCCCCCCAACAACAGGGTTACTGCGACATGTATACATTTGTCTTGGATGTTTGGAGACGCCCCCCAACAACAGGGTTACTGCGACATGTATACATTTGTCTTGGATGCTTGGAGACGCCCCCCAACAACAGGGTTACTGCGACATGTGCACAGTTGTCTTGGGTGTTTGGAGACGCCCCCAACAACAGGGTTACTGCGACATGTGCACAGTTGTCTTGGGTGTTTGGAGACGCCCCCAACAACAGGGTTACTGCGACATGTGCACAGTTGTCTTGGGTGTTTGGAGACGCCCCAACAACAGGGTTACTGCGACATGTGCACAGTTGTCTTGGGTGTTTGGAGACGCCCCCCAACAACAGGGTTACTGCGACATGTGCACAGTTGTCTTGGGTGTTTGGAGACGCCCCCCAACAACAGGGTTACTGCGACATGTGCACAGTTGTCTTGGATGTTTGGAGACGCCCCCCAACAACAGGGTTACTGCGACATGTGCACAGTTGTCTTGGATGTTTGGAGACGCCCCCCCAACAACAGGGTTACTGCGACCTGTGCACCCTTGTCTTGGATGTTTGGAGACGCCCCCCCAACAACAGGGTTACTGCGACATGTGCACAGTTGTCTTGGATGTTTGGAGACGCCCCCCCAACAACAGGGTTACTGCGACATGTGCACAGTTGTCTTGGATGTTTGGAGACGCCCCCCCAACAACAGGGTTACTGCGACATGTGCACAGTTGTCTTGGATGTTTGGAGACGCCCCCCAACAACAGGGTTACTGCGACATGTGCACAGTTGTCTTGGATGTTTGGAGACGCCCCCCCAACAACAGGGTTACTGCGACATGTGCACAGTTGTCTTGGATGTTTGGAGACGCCCCCCAACAACAGGGTTACTGCGACATGTATACAGTTGTCTTGGATGTTTGGAGACGCCCTCGAACAACAGGGTTACTGCAACATGTATACAGCTGTCTTGGATGTTTGGAGACGCCCCCCCAACAACAGGGTTACTGCAACATGTATACAGTTGTCTTGGATGTTTGGAGACGCCCCCCAACAACAGGGTTACTGCGACATGTGCACAGTTGTCTTGGATGTTTGGAGACGCCCCCACCACAATAGGTTATTTTCGTTACTGCGGTGTGACAGAGTTCTCCTTGTTCTGCAAGTTGTCGATGGGGGTTGTCTCAGAAAGCATGCAGTCCTGGAAGCCACGCAGCTCGTTCAGCTGATGGCGCTGGTTGTCGTCGAGTTGGTCAAGTCTCTCTTTCAACTGCTCCAGGCTCTGTGAACACATGACAAGTTTGTGCACAGGTTTACATGTTGCAGACATGCACGTGCTGTCATGCATATCGTGCAGCAAGTCAATTCCAGCTACACACATGACCACTCGAGAGTGTGGAATCCAAAATGATATTTATGGCTACTTATGTAACTGGTAATATTGGCATATTGATTTTCTGACATCACAATGTCATGAGTAGTTGAAGATTTTTTATGCAGGTGTAAATGTTTGCAACACTACAATTGTACTCAGTAAATTTACGCAACACTGTAACTGTTGTACATTTTCAGGACACAACAATTGTAATCTTATTTACGCAAGTTTGGGTCATCAAATTATTCTAGAGTATTTAAAATCTGCCTGAATGGTGACGATAATGCCAAGGACTATGCGCTCACCAGACTGTCAACTACGACGCTGCAGTTTGGAATGGATGGAGATTTGTAAGGCACTGTGATGGAGGTGAAATCTATCTCAGCACCCGGCACCATACTACTGCACTTGTAGCCTGACAGAATGATTGAACTGAATTCCTGGTGGCGGCACCACAGGTCACACAGCTGCTTCTTGAGCTTGTCGGTGTTCGGCACGACGGACCTCCTGGTGGACAGATCATGGAATGGTTCAGAGCTGGAGTGACACACAGTTGTAAATGATGGACTTGAAGTAATACTGACCACAAAAGTTGACTATATAAGTTGGCCACATAAGTTGACCACATAAGTTGACCTCAAAAGTTGACCACATAAGTGGACATCGTATGTTGACCTCATAAGTTTACCTCATAAGTTGACCACATCAGTTGACTACATAAGTTGACCTCATAACTTGACCTCACAAGTGTTGACCACATAAGTTCACCACAAAATATGGGTCATTTCGTGTCAAATCAATCAGTGGTCAAAAAGTTGATGTCTCAGAATTTGCTTAAATTTTGACCAATGACTAAGTAGCTATGCCTGAGCCCTTCAGCAAAAAAACTAAGGATTTGCATTGTTGTGTCTATAATGTCCTATAATGAGAACGGGGTAGGTGCCCAAAAATGAGCTGTCTGTTTTCAGGTGCTTCTAACTTGAGAAGTTTACAAGCTACATATCTGAAATTTGCTGAACATGTAGACATATTGGTGTAGATTATCTATGCAAAATTCAAGAATGACAGGACAAAGAACAGTGGGGATACCAGGTGCATGAAAATGGAAAAGAATCTGTTTAGTTCTCGGAATTTGTTTTAATGTTCTTTTCTATTTTCGTGCACCTTTGTCCTGTCATTCTTCAATTTTGGATAGAAAATCTGCACCAATATGTCTACATATTCAGCAAATTTCAGATATGTAGCTTGTAAACTTCTCAGTTAGAAGCATCTGAAAACAGATCAAAATAACAGGAGTGTTTTTGTATGTTTACCCCTTGTTCACATTATAGGGCGTTACAGACACGATTTGCATGTATATGTTAAGTATAGCAACTTAGTCATTGGTTAAAATAAAAGCAAATTCTGAGACATCAACTTTTCAAAATGTCCTGAAAAATTAACCAAGTGGTATTAAATGTATAAAGTCTGGCCACTGTTACTGTGACATCATGTCACACAGTATAAAGTATAACATATTCACAGCTCAAATGTGGTCTGATGAACCACATTTAAAACAAGAAGGGTTGTGTGATTCCAAGACACCCAACGGACTGCTCCCTAAAAGTGGGGTTATGTGACTCCAGGACCCCCAACGGACTGCTCCCTAAAAGTGGGGTTGTGTTGAATCCAGGACACCCAATGGACTGCTCCTAAAAGTGTGGTTGTGTGAATGCAGGACACCCAACGGACTTCTCCCTAAAAGTGAGGTTGTGTGAATCCAGGACACCCAGTGGACTGCTCCCTAGAAGTGGGGTTTTGTGACTCCAGGACCCCCAATGGACTGCTTCCTAAAAGTGGGGTTGTGTGAATCCAGGACACCCAACGGACTGCTCCCTAAAAGTGGGGTTGTGTGAATCCAGGACCCCCAATGGACTGCTCCCTAAAAGTGGGGTTGTGTGAATCCAGGACACCCAATGGACTGCTCCCTAAAAGTGGGGTTGTGTGAATCCAGGACACCCAATGGACTGCTCCCTAAAAGTGGGGTTGTGTGAATCCAGGACACCCAATGGACTGCTCCCTAAAAGTGAGGTTGTGTGAATCCAGGACACCCAACGGACTGCTCCCTAAAAGTGGGGTTGTGTGAATCCAGGACCCCCAATGGACTGCTCCCTAAAAGTGGGGTTGTGTGAATCCAGGACACCCAATGGACTGCTCCCTAAAAGTGGGGTTGTGTGAATCCAGGACCCCCAATGGACTGCTCCCTAAAAGTGGGGTTGTGTGAATCCAGGACCCCCAATGGACTGCTCCCTAAAAGTGGGGTTGTGTGAATCCAGGACACCCAATGGACTGCTCCCTAAAAGTGGGGTTGTGTGAATCCAGGACCCCCAATGGACTGCTCCCTAAAAGTGGGGTTGTGTGAATCCAGGACACCCAATGAACTGCTCCCTAAAAGTGAGGTTGTGTAAATCCAGGACCGCAGAGACTGCTCCCTAAAAGTGGGATGATGGGCCTTACTTGAGCATCTGGTTCTCTGTCTCGAGCTGCTCCTGTTTTGCCTGCAGCATCTTGTTGCAAGACTTAAGCTTCTTCAGCACTGTCGCAATCTTCTTCTGCAATCAGAGAGCATGTGACGTCTCAACGCATCGGTCCAGGTAACATTTACCTGGTCAGTGCAAAATTTTCTAAATAAATTGACCAGGCTTGGAAAGTCATGGAATTTGAAAAGGGTGTTTTATTTTATCTATTTAGGCTAGTGGTAAACTACCGTCCTGCAAATGCAATTTTATATAAACACATCATAACAATTGTAATTCTGTTTGGGCAGATAACAAAGCTAAAAATTTGAATTAAAGTTAAATTTTAGAAAACGAGGCTTTCAAACCACATCTCCTGACCCCGAAGTTACCACATGACCGCTCAACCTTGAAACCACCTAACTTTGACATTACTTGACCTTGAAACCTGCACACCACACACGAAGGTGGCCACCAAGACTTCCACACTCCAACTATCACCGCGAACTCACGTTTCTCAGCAGAGATTGGTCAGACACGTTGTGGCCTTCAAGAGGGCGTCGTCGAGTTCGGTGATGCGCGTCTAGAGCTAGAGCCGTTCCTCTGCCCAGGCCGTCTTCGACTCCATCATCATCTCGGCGGCGGTCGACTTGCTTGCTGCCACATCCTTCTCCGCCCGCTCCAGATCCGTGCTCAGTCGCTCCACCTGGCGGCACAAAACAACAACAATGACTGCAATGTCGGGTTATTTCGCTAATGCTCTTTATCCATTGTACAACATTAAAAAACAATTTAATTGTGGTCGCATACATTGGTCACTCTCTAATGGGCATAACTATGTATTGCATAACATCATCTAAATGTTTTAACAGTGACAATTAACCAAGCGATTCTGATTAAATCCGATTAAAACTCCCTCTTCAGTTGATTAAAACCACGGGCATCGCGAATCAGTTGATTTAGACCATGGGCATCGTGAATCAGTTGATTTAGCTCACGGGCATCGCGAATCAGTTGATTGAGCCCATTGGCATCACGTATCAGTTGATTTAGCCCATCGGCATCGCGAATCAGTTTTGTTGATGTTCAAATTTGTATTGTGTGAATAGCCAAGTAATATGCGCAGTTCGTTTAATTACAAAGTGCATACTTTTATTAAAATCATTGAACAAATTGACTTTGATTATTAGATTGGGTACCTTCCAACATTGACTAGCCTTGTATCACAGTAAATAGAGGCAGGAATACTGCCAATTTTTCTGCATATGTTTTAAAAACCACTGTGCTAGCTAGCATGTCGTAGTGGGTGCTAGAGCTAGCACGTCGTAGTGGGTGCTAGAGCTAGCATGTCGTAGTGGGTGCTAGAGCTAGCATGTCGTAGTGGGTGCTAGAGCCAGCACGTCGTAGTGGGTGCTAGAGTCAGCACGTCGTAGTGGGTGCTAGAGCCAGCACGTCGTAGTGGGTGCTAGAGCCAGCACGTCGTAGTGGGTGCTAGAGCCAGCACGTCGTAGTGGGTGCTAGAGCCAGCACGTCATAGTGGGTGCTAGAGTCAGCACGTCGTGGTGGGTGCTAGAGCCAGCACGTCGTGGTGGGTGCTAGAGCCAGCATTTCGTAGTGGGTGCTAGAGCCAGCACGTCGTAGTGGGTGCTAGAGCCAGCACGTCGTGGTGGGTGCTAGAGCCAGCACGTCGTAGTGGGTGCTAGAGCCAGCACGTCGTAGTGGGTGCTAGAGCCAGCACGTCGTAGTGGGTGCTAGAGCCAGCACGTCGTAGTGGGTGCTAGAGCCAGCACGTCGTAGTGGGTGCTAGAGCCAGCACGTCGTAGTGGGTGCTAGAGCCAGCACGTCGTAGTGGGTGCTAGAGCCAGCACGTCGTAGTGGGTGCTAGAGCCAGCACGTCGTAGTGGGTGCTAGAGCCAGCACGTCGTAGTGGGTGCTAGAGCCAGCATGTCGTAGTGGGTGCTAGAGCCAGCATGTCGTAGTGGGTGCTAGAGCCAGCACGTTGTAGTGGGTGCTAGAGCCAGCACATTGAAGTGGGTGCTAGAGCTAGCCCATCGTACTGGGTCCTAGAGCTAGCATGTCATGGTGGGTGTTAGAGCTACCACGTCTTAGTGGGTACTACGTAGATTAATTTTTGTGAAATCGATCTAAAATGAAATAAGTGAAAAAATCGAAATGAGCAGGGACCATGAAATTTTCTATCTCTAGTAATGTTTGCTAGAGTAAACACTGTGACACTCTTCCACTGCGGGATCTGTCTCTAGTAATGTTTGCTAGAGTAAACACTGTGGCACTCTTCCACTGCAGGATCTGTCTCTAGTAATGTTTGCTAGAGTAAACACTGCGGCACTCTTCCACTGCGGGACCTGTCTCTAGTAATGTTTGCTAGAGTAAACACTGCGGCACTCTTCCACTGCGGGATCTGTCTCTAGTAATGTTTGCTAGAGTAAACACTGCGGCACTCTTCCACTGCGGGATCTGTCTCTAGTAACGTTTGCTAGAGTAAACACTGCGGCACTCTTCCACTGCGGGACCTGTCTCTAGTAACGTTTGCTAGAGTAAACACTGCGGCACTCTTCCACTGCGGGATCTGTCTCTAGTAATGTTTGCTAGAGTAAACACTGCGGCACTCTTCCACTGCGGGATCTGTCTCTAGTAATGTTTGCTAGAGTAAACACTGCGGCACTCTTCCACTGCGGGACCTGTCTCTAGTAATGTTTGCTAGAGTAAACACTGCGGCACTCTTCCACTGCGGGATCTGTCTCTAGTAATGTTTGCTAGAGTAAACACTGCGGCACTCTTCCACTGCGGGATCTGTCTCTAGTAACATCGCTAGTGTAAACACTGTGGCACTCTTCCACTGTGGGACCTGTCTCTAGTAACATCGTTAGAGTAAACACTGTGGCACTCTTCCACTGTGGGATCTGTCTCTAGTAATGTTTGCTAGAGTAAACACTGTGGCACTCTTCCATTGTGGGACCTGTCTCTAGTAACATCGCTAGAGTAAACACTGTGGCACTCTTCCACTGTGGGATCTGTCTCTAGTAACATCGCTAGAGTAAACACTGTGGCACTCTTCCACTGTGGGATCTGTCTCTAGTAATGTTTGCTAGAGTAAACACTACGGCACTCTTCCATTGTGGGACCTGTCTCTAGTAACATCGCTAGTGTAAACACTGTGGCACTCTTCCATTGTGGGACCTGTCTCTAGTAACATCGCTAGTGTAAACACTGTGGCACTCTTCCATTGTGGGATCTGTCTCTAGTAACATCGCTAGAGTAAACACTGTGGCACTCTTCCACTGTGGGACCTGTCTCTAGTAACATCGCTAGTGTAAACACTGTGGCACTCTTCCATTGTGGGACCTGTCTCTAGTAACATCGCTAGTGTAAACACTGTGGCACTCTTCCATTGTGGGACCTGTCTCTAGTAACATCGCTAGTGTAAACACTGTGGCACTCTTCCACTGTGGGACCTGTCTCTAGTAATGTTTGCTAGAGTAAACACTGTGGCACTCTTCCACTGTGGGACCTGTCTCTAGTAATGTTTGCTAGAGTAAACACTGTGGCACTCTTCCACTGCGGGATCTGTCTCTAGTAATGTTTGCTAGAGTAAACACTGTGGCACTCTTCCACTGCGGGATCTGCCTCTAGTAACATCGCTAGAGTAAACACTGTGGCACTCTTCCACTGTGGGACCTGTCTCTAGTAACATCGCTAGAGTAAACACTGTGGCACTCTTCCATTGTGGGACCTGTCTCTAGTAACATCGCTAGAGTAAACACTGTGGCACTCTTCCACTGCGGGATCTGTCTCTAGTAACATCGCTAGAGTAAACACTGTGGCACTCTTCCATTGTGGGACCTGTCTCTAGTAACATCGCTAGAGTAAACACTGTGGCACTCTTCCACTGCGGGATCTGTCTCTAGTAACATCGCTAGAGTAAACACTGTGGCACTCTTCCACTGTGGGATCTGTCTCTAGTAACATCGCTAGAGTAAACACTGTGGCACTCTTCCATTGTGGGATCTGTCTCTAATAACATCGCTAGAGTAAACACTACGGCACTCTTCCACTGCGGGACCTGTCTCTAGTAACATCGCTAGAGTAAACACTACGGCACTCTCCCAC
This sequence comes from Lamellibrachia satsuma, assembly GCA_033239005.1. Taxonomy (NCBI): domain Eukaryota; kingdom Metazoa; phylum Annelida; class Polychaeta; order Sabellida; family Siboglinidae; genus Lamellibrachia; species Lamellibrachia satsuma. The sequence goes on along the minus strand of BSQZ01000002.1, from coordinate 3,438,080 downwards.
TGTGGGACCTGTCTCTAGTAACATCGCTAGAGTAAACACTGTGGCACTCTTCCACTGCGGGACCTGTCTCTAGTAATGTTTGCTAGAGTAAACACTGTGGCACTCTTCCACTGTGGGACCTGTCTCTAGTAATGTTTGCTAGAGTAAACACTGTGGCACTCTTCCACTGCGGGACCTGTCTCTAGTAATGTTTGCTAGAGTAAACACTGCGGCACTCTTCCACTGCGGGACCTGTCTCTAGTAATGTTTGCTAGAGTAAACACTGCGGCACTCTTCCACTGCGGGACCTGTCTCTAGTAATGTTTGCTAGAGTAAACACTGCGGCACTCTTCCACTGCGGGACCTGTCTCTAGTAATGTTTGCTAGAGTAAACACTGCGGCACTCTTCCACTGCGGGATCTGTCTCTAGTAATGTTTGCTAGAGTAAACACTGTGGCACTCTTCCACTGCGGGACCTGTCTCTAGTAATGTTTGCTAGAGTAAACACTGCGGCACTCTTCCACTGCGGGACCTGTCTCTAGTAATGTTTGCTAGAGTAAACACTGCGGCACTCTTCCACTGCGGGATCTGTCTCTAGTAATGTTTGCTAGAGTAAACACTGCGGCACTCTTCCACTGCGGGATCTGTCTCTAGTAATGTTTGCTAGAGTAAACACTGCGGCACTCTTCCACTGCGGGATCTGTCTCTAGTAATGTTTGCTAGAGTAAACACTACGGCACTCTTCCACTGCGGGATCTGTCTCTAGTAATGTTTGCTAGAGTAAACACTGTGGCACTCTTCCACTGCGGGATCTGTCTCTAGTAATGTTTGCTAGAGTAAACACTGTGGCACTCTTCCACTGCGGGATCTGTCTCTAGTAATGTTTGCTAGAGTAAACACTGCGGCACTCTTCCACTGCGGGATCTGTCTCTAGTAATGTTTGCTAGAGTAAACACTGCGGCACTCTTCCACTGCGGGATCTGTCTCTAGTAATGTTTGCTAGAGTAAACACTGTGGCACTCTTCCACTGCGGGATCTGTCTCTAGTAATGTTTGCTAGTGTAAACACTGTGGCACTCTTCCACTGCGGGACCTGTCTCTAGTAATGTTTGCTAGAGTAAACACTGTGGCACTCTTCCACTGCGGGACCTGTCTCTAGTAACGTCACTAGTGTAAACACTGTGGCACTCTTCCACCGTGGGACCTGTCTTTAGTAACGTCGCTAGTGTAAACACTGTGGCACTCTTCCACCGCGGGACCTGTCTCTAGTAACGTCGCTAGTGTAAACACTGTGGCACTCTTCCACCGCGGGACCTGTCTCTAGTAACGTCGCTAGTGTAAACACTGTGGCACTCTTCCACCGTGGGACCTGTCTCTAGTAACGTCGCTAGTGTAAACACTGTGGCACTCTTCCACTGCGGGACCTGTCTCTAGTAACGTCGCTAGTGTAAACACTGTGGCACTCTTCCACTGCGGGACCTGTCTCTAGTAATGTTTGCTAGAGTAAACACTGTGGCACTCTTCCACTGCGGGACCTGTCTCTAGTAACGTCACTAGTGTAAACACTGTGGCACTCTTCCACTGCGGGACCTGTCTCTAGTAATGTTTGCTAGAGTAAACACTGTGGCACTCTTCCACTGCGGGACCTGTCTCTAGTAACGTCGCTAGTGTAAACACTGTGGCACTCTTCCACTGCGGGACCTGTCTCTAGTAATGTTTGCTAGTGTAAACACTGTGGCACTCTTCCACTGCGGGACCTGTCTCTAGTAATGTTTGCTAGAGTAAACACTGTGGCACTCTTCCACTGCGGGACCTGTCTCTAGTAACGTCACTAGTGTAAACACTGTGGCACTCTTCCACCACTGGACCGGTCTCTAGTAACGTCGCTAGTGTAAACACTGTGGCACTCTTCCACTGCGGGATCTGTCTCTAGTAACATCGCTAGTGTAAACACTGTGGCACTCTTCCACCACTGGACCGGTCTCTAGTAACGTCGCTAGTGTAAACACTGTGACACTCTTCCACTGTGGGACCGGTCTCTAGTAACGTCGCTAGTGTAAACACTGTGGCACTCTTCCACTGCGGGACCTGTCTCTAGTAACGTCGCTAGTGTAAACACTGTGGCACTCTTCCACTGCGGGACCTGTCTCTAGTAACGCCGCTAGTGTAAACACTGTGGCACTCTTCCACTGCGGGACCTGTCTCTAGTAACGTCGCTAGTGTAAACACTGTGGCACTCTTCCACCGTGGGACCTGTCTTTAGTAACGTCGCTAGTGTAAACACTGTGGCACTCTTCCACTGCGGGACCTGTCTCTAGTAACGTCGCTAGTGTAAACACTGTGGCACTCTTCCACTGCGGGACCTGTCTCTAGTAACGTCGCTAGTGTAAACACTGTGGCACTCTTCCATTGCGGGACCTGTCTCTAGTAACGTCGCTAGTGTAAACACTGTGGCACTCTTCCATTGCGGGACCTGTCTCTAGTAATGTCGCTAGTGTAAACACTGCGGCACAATTCCACTGCGGGACCTGTTTTTAGTAACGTCGCTAGTGTAAACACTGTGGCACTCTTCCACCGCGGGACCTGTCTCTAGTAATGTTGCTAGTGTAAACACTGTGGCACTCTTCCACTCTTCCTGTGCATCAGAACAGCAACAAGTTTATTGCAAAAACTGCTGCACCCAAACTCACAGTCGGATCAGACTACGATTCCTAGTTACTATGACTATGCTAATTGCAATAACAACTCTCACCTGCACGGTCAGCATCTCGTTGAGCTCATTGCTATGACAACACCACAACTCTCACCTGTATGGTCAGCCTCTCATTGAGCTCGTTCAACTCCTGCTCGCTGTTCACGTAGTTCGTGTACTGTGTCTCAATGCGATGCAGCCTCACTCTCAGCTCTGAGTTCTCGGCGTGTTCCCGTTCCAGCTGGTCAGTCAGTGACGGTTGGTGCTGCAGCTTTGTCCTGGTGGCAGGAAACAGTAACGATACTCTTTGGGGCGCAGTAGCTCAGTGGTTAGAACATGGGACTCTCAATTGAGAGAACCTGGGTTCAAATCCTCTTGCTGCCGTTTCGAAACTTGAGGAATATTGTTCACTCCACATTGTCTCAGTTCACTATAAATGAGTACCTGTCTATAAACAGTTCACTCAGTTGTATAAATGAATACCTGGCTATAGTCAGTTCACTCAGCTGTATAAATGAGTACCTGGCTATAGACAGTGGGTGAAGTAAAAAGCGCTTCGATCTCACGAGATAGTTAACATTTCTCTGGTTGGCTGAGTCGTGACAGCTATAAATCTGTTCCCCGAGCCAGCACTTAAACCCAGTTTCCTTAGTGCAAGCAAATCACAGTTCACATTCCCTCTGGGTACAATGCCAGTTGACCAAGCTTCTATCGGGGCTAGTGAGTTTCAAGCTCCCTCATCCGGACCTCCATCCTCTCTCCATCCTCTCTCTGCAGCTGCTGCTCTTCGTCTGTTCTCCGCCGAGACATCTCCTGGAGTCTGCTCTCCAATTCCAGGGAAATAGCCGAAGGTCACTCAGTCTGTCACCGTCACCCCTTCGGATTCATGTTAGGGAAACCAAGGGATTTGGAAATGTGGCCAGTGGCATTATGCATGCAATTAAGTTGTACCTTATATTGCTCAGGTTTTGGTAAAGAACATTTTTAGGGATCAGGGGAATGGAACATTTGGGGTCCTCCCCAATAAATTACCATTACGGACAAAACCATCCCTTGAGTACTTGATATCCTTCGTTTATACAATGGGTGTGTTAAAAATAACTATTTTCTGCAGGAAATTATGACCTATCAAAGTATTACTGATTCTGCTCCAGAAAAGAAATTCTGAGTAGTTGATAATTAAAATTAGGAAAACTTATTCTGCACCAAAAATAACATTAAGAAACACAGATGCAAGAATTACAAATTTCCACCGCAGTAATTTCTTAAGATTTAATTTTGCAAAATTACTGTATTTAATTTAATTACAGAAAATAGCATCAATACTGGACCCAAGACAGCCAAGAAGAAACATCACTGTGAAGTTGTGAAAATGACTTAGTGAAAGAGTAAGTACTTTTCGTTCTCAAAAGCGTGTTGTTTCTGCCACTCCTCTGCCCGCAATGCCTGGAGACTCTTCACCAACTCTCGCTCCTTCTCGTCCAACGACAGCGTGTAGTTCTCGCATATCAGCTTCAGTGTCTCCACCTGGCAAGTCAACTCTGAAACAACACAATTACAAAATTGTCGACAACAATTGTGAATGTACTGACATGGCTGGTAATCCTTTACTGACTGGACATGTATTATTATGGCTTTATAACTTAATTCTTACCTCATTTTATTCCATCACACCACATCTTTTGAGGTACACAAAGGACGGATATTATTATCAAATAGTGCTTTTTACGACACTTTTTCTAGTCCATACAGCACTGCAAAATGCACCAGCCTCCGTTGTTATTGCTCATATGATAATACATACCAGTAGTTTATACAATATAGTATGACATTAGGATAAAGACTTTGCACCCTAAAAGTGCACATCAACCACCTTTGTCACTGTCACGCTCTAGTTAACTGACCTTCCACCTGGTTGCGCTGGCGGTCACGTTCTCGTTCCAACTCGCCGCGGTCTTTGAGCATGTCCATCTTGAGTGTGGCCATCTCGACCTTGCTGCGATGAGTGACCTCATCCGCTCGACTCTTCAGCTTCACGGCTTCTTTCTCGAGCTCATGCACACGCGTTGTCAAGCACGTCTGCTCATCAGCAGAAGATGCCAGCTCCCTCAGCAGGCTTTCCACCTGCAGCTTCAGTGACTTTCGTTCCGTCTGCGTGGAAAAATATAGTAAAGCCTTTGAAAGGATATCTCCAGCTGGTAGATCAAAAATGATAGTCACTGACTCTACCAAATGTTTCTACATTGGTAATTAACTAATTAACCATAAAGTACCCAATGGGTGGGCATCACTTAAAGGTGCAGTCTTCAATTTTTGCTCATCTCATTTCATCTAGTTTCACACAAATCGAATCACCTGATATCGACCATGACATGCTAGATCATTTGTGCAAATTTGTTAGATAGTTTTGATGAAATCATCGAACAAACTAGTAAATTAGTTTTGGTCTGACTGAACAAAAACGGGGAAGTGGCGAATGCACGTTTGCTCGAGGTCATTCACTTTCGCTTTCAAAGTCGATTCTTTCAATATTTTATTACACTAGTTACTTACACACACTACAGATCTGAACATCAAAGAATCTGATTTGTGATGGGGTTAAATGAGTTGAGGAGGCAGCTTACAAAATAACAATTTATCGAACATGGTCCATTTTATGCAGGCTAAATTAACTATTATTTTACATAAGGAATACCACAGTGGGTTAGTTGAGCCACCCATGTTTCCCAGGAAACTACAGCAGTAACAGTTACATGGTACCACCCCGTGACTGAACATGCTATTAGACCACGACTGTACAATAAGTGTCATTTGTCACAATGGTCAGAAAATGTGAGTTAAAAGTATGTTTTTCGAGACTATAAATTGCATGAACATCAATTTCCAATTAAATGTAACTAGCATGATAGTTCTACATAACAAAGTCATACAGACTTAGGTTAATTAAACATTTTTAATTAGCAAAGAATACCTCACACTATAAACTGCAAATTAAATGCAACGCATACGACAGTTGCTAGAGGCTACTGATGGAGATGCTTTAGCTTCTCGTGGGGTACAGGATGCTATGCCAGCAGCCCCCATAGAAAGACAGACTGACACAACACACCCCTGGTCAGACACAATTTAGACATATCATTAAAGCTTAATTTCCCCCCTGAATGTTTCCGGGAGAAACAGCCATCATCAGAGCAGAAAAGAAAAGAATGTTTGCTGAAGATGTGAAGACCAGATGCCAGAAGATCTACACAAATGTGCACACCCTGTATTCCAGTGACATTACTAGTAGTAAGATGTCAACGATAATTCAAACTACTGTAGACTGCATGCCACAGACAGGAATAAATCTATCAACAGATCATTCTCTGCGTCCCTTCAAAGAACGTGAACCTCAGCAGAAATGCACAGGGACGAGTGTGTTCCGTAATTGATCGCATCAATTATGGAGCTGGAAATTAAATGCAATTTGAGCGCACTTTTAGTGCCCAAAACAACGCTATACCGGCAATAGCATGTGTTGTTAATATGGCGATCATACGAAATGTGCTGTAACAATATCACGGTGGCATCAGAACCGGAAAGGCGATTTCACTGTAAAATATTTCGTACCGCAGTGTAAGAGAAAAAAATACAAAAAAAAGTTCAATTTAATGTTACGAAAAACTATAAAAATCGACAAGTTAACGTTAAAAAGCCGAGTTCAATTTAATTGCGAAAATAAAAAAATCCACCGACAAATATCTCGACAGAAAATATAAGATAATGTAAAAAAGGCAAAGACATCGCACATATATAAAAAAAAATAATTGAAAGTTCACATATCGTGCAACTATCTTTAAATCTTATTCATAAGTCATCAACAAGTGTCATGCCACACTGCTCTGAAACTTTCAGCAACAGTAGTACCCAGACCAGTATCTCCCTTTTTATTGTTTACATCCAAGTTCCCATGTCCTGTATGTAGGCATTTGCATTTCCCAAAATTGAGTGTAGATCGTTTTGTAAATGTTGTTTATCACCACCAGTGTTAACCTTTCTAAACACTTGTGTGTCAAATTTCAGTACGTTACTTGTTATGTTGTCGTCCAAGTCATTGATATATATATTGAGAATAATAGAGGTCATAATACTGATCAATGTAAGTCCAAGTTTCATGCATTAGGCAAGAAGGTCGGAGGGAATCTAATACGACATGTGGAGGTCTGAGGGGGTTAGAGGGTAAATGATTTTTGTTTTGTGTAATGTCTCAAATCAATTCAAGATCACTACTTACTTATCTTTTCAGCCACCTTCAGTTATAGTAGAAACAATTTACTGTTAGTAATTACTTTAATCTAGTCTGTGTTTGCATTTTTAAAACAATATCTTATTCCATTTAATATAATATTTATTTAAATGCAAGAATAAATGCGAATGTTGTTCATGTGGAATCATAATTGTGGGACATGATGGCTCTGTGGAAGAACATACCAGACTGTCAGTAGATTCGACCGGGTTAAATTTAATGTGTAATCCACCATTATTATACAATTTTCCTACGTGAGCCGGTTAGAGGATATGAACCTGTCAACAGTGGCATGTTATCTCTGTGGGTTGGTCTGAGGAAGTTTGTAATTTTACAGGTTGATTCTCGTAGTGCCGGAACGGGTCTTTCCTTTTCTGTCCACATTGAAATCACACGTATATTTACAGCTGAACACTGAATTCACACAACTGTGTGTACTATTGTTTTTTCTGTGTTAAATTGTTGAGAAAGATGTTGTAACCAGAATGGTTACGTGTCCTCGATAGAACAACATGCATGTGTTGTTACAATTAGGATACCAGAATAAATGCGACATAGAAACTGTGCTTCTAAGTGAGGATCTCAACGTTGTTGACGGCGTTGACAAGTATCAATGTGTGCAGCTACTAAAGATTATCGGATGCAAACAAGAAAACAATGCCTGTCATGGTTCGTTGCCTGCCCCTCCAGCACAGACAAAAGACCACATGGCTTAATTGTTGTTTACGAGCCAGCATGGGAGCAGTTCTTGCATTTAGCATGTGTTACATAACAACCGATGCAAAGTTGTCGGTTTCAACACACGTGGTTTGTCTATAGCACACACAGCGTGCTTCATGTGGACTTCTCTACAAAAGCTGATCTCACCTAAATTGGTAGTTGCGTTGACAGCCAGTCAAACGAAATAGGTGAAGAAAGAGATGATGCGAAACAGCTACTATGAAAACAAACGGTGGATCATAAACAGGGACTTCGTGACCTAACAGGATACGCAATATCACCGAATATGCGTCACTGGTTTAAACAAAATTACGGCCTCGATTCTCATTGCGGTGAAAAGTTAGGTTTGTGTGTACACTTTATTTGGCCTTGTATGTAAATAATATATATTCAATGGAATACACATATTTCATATAGTATTAATTTTGATACATATGCCCTTTCTGCACGGATTCTACAGACAATTGGACATTTCATATGGAGTTGTGAGTAATGTATTGGACAGGTTAATTACTAGTGACAACTATGTTTTTCTTCTTCTGATACAACTCATGGTTCTGTATTAGCCGCTTGCAAAATGTGGCTAGGCTGTTGCCGCACTGGAGAATTCTAATGACGTAGCCCTAGTTCGAATCTATATTAGGTAGAATGTCGGATTTGCCTAGTTTAGCAGGTTAATGTAGGCCCTATGTTTAATGGATATATTATTTGTTCTTCAATGGTATGGAGACGATACATTCCCTAAGCATTTTGACTGACTGTTGGTTAACGTGTCTGTTGTGCGCATTTGTTCCACAAAGTAACGGCGATGTGATTGACTAGATTCATAGATAATAAAAATATCATACCACTCTTCGATGACACTGTTGGCAAAATAAAAACCTTTTCCCACTTGTAGTGTGTTGCATTCCCAACGTAGAGTTACTGATGACAGTTAACGGGCCGACGTTGTTGTAGGCGCCATCTTAGAGTTAGCACTTCCGGCGCATGCGCACAATTACCACCACTGGATCTGCATAATTCAATATCAGTAACATAGACTAGTAATATTATTAAAGCATATTATACATTTTGTTGTATTCCTCCTTAAACTACGCCATATAAGAAACATTGTAATGAATAAATTGTTTAATTAGATGTTGTTATGTCCGATACATGTAAAGTGAACATGTATCAAGAGTTCACACCACAAATTCAGCTAAAAGGGTTTGCCTACTATATAAACGGGTAAACGTGTTGTCATAAGAGGCTGCTAGCTCAATACATAGGGATTGTCAGTAGTTTGGGTGGAGGACTACAATGGTCTGGGGGCTGACAACTCTCTCCCCTGAGAGTTGCTCGATAAGCAACTATAAGAGATTCGGTGACTGTGGATTGGTCTCTCCACCGACCGATAGGAGGTGCAACCAAATAGCAGATAATGCTAAGTGTCACTCACGTCATTGGTCTCTTATTTTTATTAAAAGACTATCGATCATTCCATGCTCAGATTCAAGTCATTATTTCCGATTCGCATCAGTTGGTCAATCGGACATGTTTTATCGTTATCGTATGTATTTTAGAAACTCTAACAGTTGTGATAGTTTTCAATGGCAGTTAAATACTTCCCTTTTCCGAAAGGAAAATACAAGATAGTATATACTTACCGGCTTTAATCTTATTCGATATTTATTATTATTATTTTGTCTTATTTAATTCCTTGTATACCTTAATTTATTTGATATATTATTTTACTCCCATTTGATACTCATAATGTATTGCTCCTTGTAATTCATCGTTTAAATTATTTGATTCCATGTATACGTTTTGGTTGTAATGCCCTTCAATTTAAATTGTACTTGTTTTTTAATTGTTTAATTTGATGTACGATTTTTAGTTGTATTGTTTTTAATTCATTTATTATTTTTATTATTTAACTGCGTATATACATTTAGCTGTATTATTATTGTATAATAACATTATGTTATTATGACGGTGTATCATATTTTAGTATTATTATTTTGGTGGTGACGTTCTCGAAACACCAGTGCCTCAGCAAGCAGTGTATTAATATTTGATGAAAACTCCCAATTTGCATTTGCTGGAGGTATGTGATTTTGACGAAACTTATTTGTTCAGCTCATTGGCAGCATAGTAAAAGTGGATGTCATAAAGTTGTAGGATTTTTGATGGTCACGTTATCTACTAATCATGCAAAACGTTAACGTGGCCATCACGGGAAAGACAATGGGAAAATCTGCACTTGTTCTGTTACTATAATTTAATAGTAGAACAAAACTGCTGACATCGACAATTTGAGAATGTGCCATGTGCTTAATTAATCCGGCGCCAATTTATGTGTGAAATAGTCTAAGTTGAGGTACGTTTAACTGTGCGTTGTGTGGTTGATGTGTTGTAGTCAGGCCGGCTTCTAACAGGGCGGTAAAGATGGCCCTCCTGGCGGACAGTTCAGACGAACCGCAATTTATCCGGTAGGTTCGTGCGCGAGGTTAGGCGGAGACGCGTAAAGAAAGTTATTGTTAAATTTTTTTATTATTACTGCGAAATTCGTAGGTTATGATTTCGTATTTTTATTTGCCCGCTCTCTGAAGGTAAGTGACGTACGGATCAGAACGGATGCGTTGTTTTCCTGCTCCCATATGTTAACCGTATCTGCAACATTTTACACGACTGTCGTTTTCTGCTTATCTAGACTAGTATACACTAGTCGGTGTAGTTTTCGACCTACTTAATAGAATATGCCGTTAAAAAAAAAATGAAGAAACATTTTGTGTAAGAGATCAATATACCAAATCAGCAAAAGCTACTTCATTTATTCAAAGCAAACAAAGTTTTAAAACAGTTGTTTTGAGTGAGAAACGTACGAATATTGATCGTCTGGACCATTTCGCGCTAGTCGAGGAAACCGGCGGAATTCGACTTATATTTATGGCAAGCAGTACAGACAATCATTTTTTATTTTACCACTTTGTTCCAATTATGTCAACCTTTTTATCAACCAGGCTTGACATAGCGCTTAATAAAACACATACACATATATTTGTATTTAATATATAACGTTAATGTAGTAAATTTTTTCTCGTATATTTAACACATTGGAATTATTCCTACTTTTATGACAAGACTACCTTGCCATACATCTACCACAAAAAGAGCTATTATTGTCACCTGGCCAAGAACGAGACATGCGTCAGCAGACGCTCAATAATAATGTCTGGTAAGCATGCAAAGTCAGTTTTTTATCAAGGTATGTATGTCATAAACGTCTTCCATGTTATATTATATATAAAAATATATTTTGCTCAGACAAGACTCTGTATCATTACTGTTGTAAACAGATGCTGTGACGTCTCTAATGCGATATCAAGCGAGATTTCAATGGATTGAAAACTGGTGTGGGTCGAAAACTGCACCGGTAACTATACTAAGAAGATGTCCCAGGGCCAGGCCTAGGCCCTAGACCCAACCCTGATCGACCTCCGGCTCCACCACTGGCACTGCCATCGAGACCAGCGATGTCGGACAAGTCTGAAGGGGTAACAGAACTATTGACCTTCCAGTCTCACACGAATGTAGGGTTTATTAAATTGTGATATGTGAATTTAAACAATTTATATGATGTGACATTAGTGCAACTGAGCAGGCAGGTTTGTTTGGAGAAGCTATCGGCTGTGAAATAGTGAATGTTTTTAGAGTGTAAAATGCGAAGCGATTTATGGGAATTTTTCTACTATGGACCACGTGGGTGCAAGAATAAATGGCTATTTTTGTTAAAATTGACGGGCATCGCACGTCGGGGTGTTTTAATAAAGCTGGAGGTATATGATTTTGACAAGACTTGGTCAGCATGTCAGTGAGACGATGGCAGTTGTAAACGATTTCAGAATTTTTGATGGTCATGTTTTCTTATCGGACAAAACGTTAACATGGCCACCAATACATGTTTGTACTGTGGTCTGCCTCGAAATTAATGGAAGTGATGGTCACAAACAACTCTGCCATGGCCGGTCCCAAGCCCGGATGGGAAAAGAGGAGGGTTGGGCGTGGGGCTAGCACCCCCACCCCGTAAAAAAAAAGATTGCTACAGAAACGCCGACAAAAGATACAGAGACTACAGTCCTGGAAGAGGAGGGTTCTTCGTCTCGAAGACTTATGACGCCATGTGGTGAAAGCCGGGAGTCCTCGGAAGCCACTGGGTCGAGCACCCTTCTTTCGTCCAGGAACATCACGATTGGATCGTGGAACGTGAGGACCTTATACCAGACAGGGAAGACAGCACAGGTGGCAGCGGAAATGAGAAAATACAACCTTGCTTTGCTTGGAGTCAGCGAAACAAGATGGACACAGACAGGACAGAGAAGGCTGCTTAGTGGAGAGATGCTGCTCTTCTCAGGACATGAGGAGGACAACGCTCCCCACACAGAAGGTGTAGTGCTCATGCTGTCAAGATCGGCACAGAGTGCGCTGATAGGGTGGGAAGCTCATGGACCAAGAATCATCACAGCATCCTTCAGAACAAAGAAGAAGAAGATAAAAATGAATGTCATCCAGTGCTACGCACCTACAAACGACAGCGATGAAGAAAACAAAGATCAGTTTTATAACAGACTACAAACGATCATCGACAAGTGTCCAGTGAAAGATGTCAACATCCTAATGGGAGATTTCAATGCAAAGATTGGAAAGGACGACACTGGGTATGAAGAAGTAATGGGAAAACATGGATTGGGAGAGATAAACGAAAACGGCGAGAGATTTGCTGACACATGCGCCCTTAACAAGATTGTCATCGGTGGCAGCATCTTCCCACACAAAAGGATACATAAAGCTACTTGGGTATCACCAGATCACGTGACAGAGAACCAGATAGACTACATCTGCATAGGCAAGACATTCAGAAGGTCCCTTCAGGACGTGAGAGTGAAGAGAGGAGCCGATGCTGCGTCTGACCACCACCTGCTTGTTGCCATACTGAAGCTGAAACTGAAGAAAAACCGAATGGAGACAGCAGTGAAGCGAAAAAATTACAATGTCAGCTTCCTGAAGGATGCACAGACAAGAGAGGGATACAGATTGAATCTCACCAACAGATTCCAAGTGCTGCAAGAGCTGCTCGAAGAAGAAACTGACCTAAACAAGCAGTGGCAGAACATAAAAGAGACATGGACATCAACCTGCCAGGAAGTTGTTGGCCCCAGGACACCGCAGCAGAAAGAGTGGATTTCAGTGGAAACTTTGCACAAGGTCCAGATGCGGAAGGAAAAGAAAACAGCAGTAAACAACAGCCGCACAAGAATAGCAAAGGGAAAAGCGCAAGAAGAATATGCAGAAGTCAACAGAGAAGTAAAGAAGAGCATAAAGGTGGACAAGAGAAACTACATCGGCAGCCTGGCAGAGGAAGCGGAACAGGCAGCAGGGAGAGGAAACATGAAAGAGCTTTACGACACTACCAGGAAACTGTCAGGCAAGTACTGCCACCCAGAGCGACCAGTGAAGGACAAAGAGGGAAATGCTATCATAGGAAATGAACAACAGCTGGACAGATGGGCCGAGCATTTCGAGAAACTCCTGAACAGACCCGCCCCGCCAAACCCGCCTGTCATCCACCCAGCAGAAGATGACCTACCTATTAACTGCGACAGACCTGCCAGAGAAGAAATCAAGAAAGCTATACAACAGCTGAAGAACAATAAGGCATCAGGGCCAGATGATATTCCAGCAGAAGCACTCAAGGCAGTTGTGGACACTTCCGTGGAACTACTTTACCCTCTATTTGGGAAGATATGGGAAGAGGAAGAATTGCCAGCAGACTGGAGAGAAGGCTACCTCATCAAGATCCCCAAGAAAGGAGACCTCAGAAATTGTGCTAACTACAGAGGGATCATACTCCTGTCAGTGCCAGGGAAAGTCTTCAACAGGATCACCTTGGAAAGGATGAAAGACATGGTCGACCCAATGCTTAGAGACCAGCAAGCCGGATTCCGCCAGAACAGATCATGTTTAGACCAGATCGCAACATTGCGCATCATAGTAGAACAATCCTTAGAATGGAACTCTTCCCTCTACGTGAACTTCGTTGACTATGAAAAGGCATTTGACAGTGTTGACAGGAAGACCCTCTGGAAACTGCTACGACACTATGGGGTACCCACTAAACTAGTCAACCTAATCAAGAACAGCTATGATGGAACAGGCTGTAGGGTAATCCATCGAGGACAGTTCACCTGTCGCTTCGAGGTAAAGACTGGAGTAAGACAAGGCTGCCTGCTGTCCCCATTCCTCTTCCTCCTGGCCATTGACTGGATTATGAAGATGACCACAGTACAGAGGACAAGTGGGATCCAGTGGACACTATGGACGCAACTTGAAGACCTGGACTTCGCCGATGACTTGGCACTGCTGTCTCACAGCCATCAACAGATGCAGGACAAGACGACAGAACTGGCAGCTGTCTCCTTACACGTGGGCCTGAACATCCACAAAGGAAAGACCAAGGTCCTCAGGATGAATGCAGCCAGCACTGACCCAGTCACACTGGAGGGGAATGCACTGGAGGAGGTAGAGACCTTCACATACCTCGGCAGTGTCATCAACAAGCGGGGCGGCACAGACGCAGACATCAGAGCAAGGATAGGCAAGGCAAGAGTGGCATTCCTGCAACTGAAGAACATCTGGAGCTCCAGGGTACTGTCATCACGCACAAAGATCCGGTTGTTCAACTCCAACGTGAAGATGGTCTTGTTGTATGGAGCAGAGACATGGAGGATAACCAACACCACCATCAACAAAGTGCAGACCTTTGTCAACAACTGCCTGAGAAGAATCTTTGTTTTTTATAAATGATTATTCTACATTCCAGAGGTTCAGACAGATATGGTGGTGACATGTGACACAGGGACACAGTACAGCTTGGATGATATCGCCCTCTCCCTCCACCGTGTCATCACCAGTAAAGCCGTCCAGTGACTACAAACCATCTATTCTGGATGCTGCAGAAGAGGCCAATGATGAATTGTTAGTATTACCGTGTACATTCTTTGGTTTTCCATTCCTCTGCGATTTTCAGTACAACATAATATCTTGAATACTGGTTTAGTCATGTTAATTTTTAGCAAACACTTCATGAGTTGCATGACTTCACAAATGTTTTATTCAAAAATAATGCAGTGGAATGTGTGCATTTTCAGCTACAAAAAAAATAGCAAGGGCATCAGAGAGCAGCCGAAATACATGGTTTTTGAGGACCTGCTAATGCAGCTCTTCCAGCTGTGTGCTGAATGTAGCCATCCAACTCAAGGTGTTATCAACAAGGAAGATGGCATACTCATAGAGATCATGCAGAATTGTAGTAAGTGTGGGTGCATGAAGACCTGGACCAGTCAGCCATACACAAGGAGACTTCCAGCTGGCTACATCCTCATCTCCTGTGCTATTCTCCTCTCTGGTGCTCTGCCGTATCCCACCATCAACCTTTCATTATCACCAGAAAGGCTACATAGCTTCAGCTATGATGGCTGAATGGTTGGACGCCCAGGCTCGAATCATGATACTGATATTTTTGCAAAAATTGTACCTGTACCAGGCATTAGGCAGTTAACTTGAAATGTTAATTAATTAAATTACAATTAACTTAGAAACGTTCCAATTAAACTAACCTCACACATTTTTCAGGTCAATTAAATTAAATTAACCTCCCATATTATTCAGTTAAATTAAACATTTATTTTAATTCAATTAACAATTCAATTATTTTTGGTAGAAACAAAACTGTGGCTTATTCCAGGTAATGAAGCCACTACTGAACACAGATTAACAGAGACATGCACAGTTGTTTTCTCCAAGTCTTAGCTCAGAATATACAGACAATTTTTTCATATACAGAATAACCCATCAACTGGACAAATCTTATAATTTTCATATATCCATACTCCCTATAAATCCTCAAAATATTGCAGTATATAATATTTGTAGTGTTTTAATATCAGGTTCTAAGGGTGTAGTAACATTGGAGGAGGAACTGTTACTCAAGAATGTGCTGTAAGATTTCAAGAGACTCACTAGACCATCATACTGTTAGCCAGGATACTTTTCATAGTCTTGTTAATCGTTTAGAGTGAATGAAATTTAATGCCTGGTTACTAACTTTAAAATTCAAGGTTTAGTAGAACAACATAACTAACCAAACATAACTGATTGAATGATTGATATATTTTACATTGTTGTGATAGTTACTATAGGTACTGGTATTATTAATGTTAACACTGCTATGTTATACATCTTATAACTGCTATTAACATTTAGTGTGGCTGTCATGTCCAGGAATCAGTAATCTACTTCATTGACCTTCAAGCAACTAATGGCGCTGACCTCGAACTTCACAACCTCAGTCGACCTGTGCTACTGGATGCTGCTTCGCCCATTGGGGGCAATGTCAAACATGGAGACAACTTCAAAGAAGGTGCCACATACCAGGGCTCAACAACAGAGATTAAAGGTTGGCCAGATGAGATACTCACTTATCCTATAACGTAACTGTACACGACATTATTTGACTGGGTTTCTACAAATGTATTCCTGATGTAATTTAAAAAGCCAGATGTAACAGGAATAGGATAATTTTAAACATTGATATATTTACTTCAGCGTTAGTTCTGTATTGAGATTTAACTTGATTATAAATGGCACAAAAAACAGCACTACATTGGCTGCCTTGGATGAATGTCTATGAAGTTGACATTGTCTCTGTCTTGTCCCAGAAGTGTTCCTCTATGTGCCGTTAGTCTTGGATGAGTGTCATCTATTAAGGTGACATTGTCTCTGTCTTGTCTCAGGAGTGTTCCTCTGTGTGTCATCAGCCTTGGATGAGTGTCATCTATGAAGGTGGCATTGTCTCTGTCTTGTCCCAGGAGTGTTCCTCTATGTGCCTTCAGCCTTAGATGAGTGTCATCTATGAAGGTGACACTGTCTCTGTCCTGTTCCAGGAGTGTTCATCTATGTGCCGTCAGCCTTGGATGAGTATCATCTATGAAGGTGACATTGTCTCTGTCTTGTCCCAGGAGTGTTCCTCTATGTGCCTTCAGCCTTGGATGAGTGTCATCTATGAAGGTGGCATTGTCTCTGTCTTGTCCCAGGAGTGTTCCTCTATGTGCCTTCAGCCTTAGATGAGTGTCATCTATGAAGGTGACACTGTCTCTGTCCTGTTCCAGGAGTGTTCATCTATGTGCCGTCAGCCTTGGATGAGTATCATCTATGAAGGTGACATTGTCTCTGTCTTGTCCCAGGAGTGTTCCTCTATGTGCCTTCAGCCTTGGATGAGTGTCATCTATGAAGGTGACATTGCCTCTGTCTTCTTCCAGGAGTGTTCCTCTATGTGCCGTCAGCGAGGGAGACTGGATGTTCACAGCAGATCTACCCAATGACTGGTCCAGACTCCGACTGGATGCCGCTTGTACACAAATACTTGCATGACTTTCAACAGGAGAAACAAGATGGTGATGGATATGTGTGAATGAATACGTGTTATGCAGTAATTGTAACATGGCTGAACGCTTCCTGAGATGTTGAATTGATGCTGGAACGTATATATATATATATATATATATATATATATATATATGATCCTTTCCTTTTGTTGGACTGTCATTGAAACGTGGCAATCGTTTAACATTCTGGTCTATGTTTAGTGCAGTTTAGTTTATGAAGTCATAATACTATCACAATGCATTTGGATTTTTTTTAACTTTTATTTTTAACATTTTGATGAGTATCTTTAAAATATGTACCATTTAGTGGATTCATACATACATATATTTTGTTCCTTTGGTCTCAGTTGGATTACACAGGAGAAGGTTTGAGTGTTACTCTTTGACGAGACATGCAGAAGGCAAGGATGTTATCTGGAGCCCTTCAGGCGGATGCTGATGTTGAAAGTGGAGGAACATATTCAGTAAGTACAATGTCCTTCATAGGTAGACACCTAATGCTGATGGAGATCTACTTGTGTGTAGGTGTGTGGTTATGGATGTGGGTGGTGTGTGTGTGTGTGTGTGTGTGTGTGAGTGAGTGAGTGAGTGAGTGAGTGAGTGAGTGAGTGAGTGAGTGAGTGAGTGAGTGAGTGAGTGTGTGGAAAAAATGTTATGTTGTTGTTAGTACCTCATGAGATCTACTTCTGTATGTGGAATAAACAAAATGTTGCTGCTAGTACTTCAGGGGATCTACTTCTATGTCTGTATAAAGTTTGACATCCAGGCAGCGAGTGAGGATCTACTCTACATGCTGTCACGTCTGTTGTGTGTCTGTGTATAGTTTGACATTCAGGCAGTGAGTGGGACTGTACATGCTGTTGCATCTGTTGTTTGTCTGAACAGTTTGACATCAGGGCTCTACGTGCTATCACATCTATTGTTTGTCTGTGTACAGTTTGACATCCAGGCAGCGAGTGAGGCTCTACGTGATGTCATGTCTGTTGTTTGTTTGTGTACAGTTTGACATCCAGGCATCTGGTGGGGCTCTACGTGATGTCACATCTGTTGTTTGTCTGTGAACAGTTTGACATCCAGGCATCTGGTGGGGCTCTACGTGATGTCATTTCTGTTGTTTGTTTGTGTACAGTTTGACATCCAGGCAGTAAGTGGGACTCTATGCGCTGTCACGTCTGGTGTTTGTCTGTGTACAGTTTGACATCCAGGCAGAGAGTGGGGCTCTACTTGCTGTCACATCTGTTGTTTGTCTGTGTACAGTTTGACATCCAGGCAGAGAGTGGGGCTTTACGTGCTGTCATGTCTGTTGTCTTCTTTGACAGACCTAAGGAGGTGTTTGTTGACTACACCCCTGTCTTCAATCTCCCTGAAGATGACATGCACAAGGGGAGAGGGTTTGGCTTCCAGATATTCCCAAGTGAGTGGGAGGGAAGGCACCATGGTGACATGTTTATGGGGTGGACATACATTGGGTGTACTGTGTAAGGATCTATTGCCAAGTGAGTGGGAGGGAGGGCACCATGGGGACAGGTTTATGTGGTGGACATACATTGGGTGTAATGTGTAAGGATCTATTGCCAAGTGAGTGGGAAGGAGGGCACCATAGGGACAGGTTTATAGGGTGAACATACATTGGGTGTACTGTGTAAGGATCTATTGCCAAGTGAGTGGGAGGGAGGGCACCATAGGGACAGGTTGATAGGGTGAACATACATTGGGTGTATTGTGTAAGGATATATTCCCAAGTGAGTGGGAGGGAGGACACCATGGCGACAGGTTTATGTGGTAGACATACATTGGGTGTACTGTGTAAGGATCTATTCCCAAGTGAGTGGGACGGAGGGCACCATGGGGACAGGTTTATTTGATGGACATACATTGGGTGTACTGTGTAAGGAAGGTTTAACATTTTCTCAGATGTAAACTTGCCTAAGTTTTTACATCAGTTTCTTCTTCTGGTTCAAAAGTAACACAATCTCCTTTTGGCAGTAAATGTTCTTTCCTGTGGCCCTTCCAAACATAATGTGGCCAGACTTATTGCTGTGATATGAATTGATGATGACCTAAACATTGTTATATGATTTTTAAAATGACAACCTTTTCAACGTTAACAATAATTTGTTATATGATTTTAAACTTGTCAACCTTTACACCAGCCATTGTCATTGTCAGATGCATCCTACAAGGGGCAGTCATCAGACTGGGTTATGCTGTGGTCAGCTAAGTTAAATAAGACTTCACACACTATCAGCCAGCTGAGATTTGACCCTACAGAGCAAACACACACGTATAAGTTGATCATAAATGAAGATACATCCATGTTTGATGAAGTGAGTGCAATTTTATCAACTGTAATATTACAGTTTGTTTGTTATGTTACATTAATTTTTCTTAGTATAGCTATTTCCGTTCACTAATTGTAAATATTATTCATGATTTTCTTTGTGTCATATTCATCTATTGTCGGCCCCAATGGTTGTTGTCTTGCTGTTATTGTCAGACTCTGGTTGTTGTCTTGTGTGTGATGTCTGTGTTGTTGTCATTGTCAGACGCAGTGGTTGTTGTCTTGTATGTGACGTCTCTGTGTTGTCATTGTCAGACACAGTGGTTGTTGTCTTGTGTGTGACGTCTCTGTGTTGTCATTGTCAGACACAGTGGTTGTTTTCTTGTGTGTGATGTCTGTGTTGCTGTCATTGTCAGACACAGTGGTTGTTGTCTTGTGTGTGATGTCCGTGTTGCTGTCATTGTCAGACACTGGTTGTTGTCTTGTGTGTGATGTCTGTGTTGCTGTCATTGTCAGATGCAGTGGTTGTTGTCTTGTGTGTGATGTCTCTGTGTTGTCATTGTCAGACACAGTGGTTGTTGTCTTGTGTGTGATGTCTGTGTTGCTGTCATTGTCAGACATAGTGGTTGTTGTCTTGTGTGTGATGTCTTGGTGTTGTCATTGTCAGACACAGTGGTTGTTGTCTTCTTTGTGACGTCTCTGTGTTGTCATTGTCAGACACAGTGGTTGTCTTGTGTGTGACGTCTCTGTGTTGTCATTGTCAGACACAGTGGTTGTTTTGTATGTGATGTCTGTGTTGCTGTCATTGTCAGACAAAGTGGTTGTTCTCTTGTATTTGATGTTTGTGTTGCTGTCATTGTCAGGACCCAGTGGTTGATGTCTTGTGTGTGACGTTTCTGTTGATCTGCAGGAGAACTGGGAGTTCAAGTTGTACATTGACGAGAGACAGCAAGCACTCCTTGTTGGAACAACTGTCTCCCAGGACACTTGTGTCACACTTGGTATCTACAACCGTTCTGAAAATGCATAGGTGTAGATGACTGTCATGTACAGCAGAAATTAATGTGTTGTCAATTATAAATCATGTGGCCAACTGCATCAGTTATACCGGAGGGGAGTACAGCTTCAAGACTGCTGTTGATGTGCCATTGTCTCACCTCTGTTGATGTGACATTGTCTCACCTCTGTTGATATGACATTGTCTCACTTTGTTTATGTGACATTGCCTCACCTCTGTAGATGTGACATTGTCTCACCTGTGTTGATGTGACATTGTCTCATCTGTGTTGATGTGACATTGTCTCACCTCTGTTGATGTGACATTGTCTCATCTGTGTTGATGTGACATTGTCTCACCTCTGTTGATGCGACATTGTCTCACCTCTGTTGATATGACATTGTCTCACTTTGTTTATGTGACATTGCCTCACCTCTGTAGATGTGACATTGTCTCACCTGTGTTGATGTGACATTGTCTCATCTGTGTTGATGTGACATTGTCTCACCTCTGTTGATGTGACATTGTCTCATCTGTGTTGATGTGACATTGTCTCACCTCTGTTGATGTGACATTGTCTCATCTGTGTTGATGTGACATTGTCTCACCTCTGTTGATGTGACATTGTCTCATCTGTGTTGATGTGACATTGTCTCACCTGTGTTGGTGTGACATTGTCTTGCCTCTGTTGATGTGACATTGTCTCACCTCTGACTATGTGACTTGCATATATATATATATATATATATATATATATATATATATATATATATATATATATATATATATATATATATATATATATATATATATATATATATATATATATATATATATATATATATATATATATATATGCATTGCATATAAATATAAACCTTTGTTTTCTCAACATGCTGATTATTTTATTTAATATAAATTCAGCATTTATCAACAATACTTGAGCTGTAATCAATTGTGATATTAAAGTTGCTAGAAATTGCAGTGAAATTATGACACATTTACAAAGTGTTATTAAAATTGAATAAGTAGAAAAAAACTGAGATTTTTTACAAGTGACAAAAATTTTTTACAAGTGACAAAAGTGTCACAACGATGACATAACTTGGCTGGAGACTCCCCTTGATAGGCTCAATTGATTTTGTTATACAAAGTAATATCCACATTCTTTGAAACACAGAAATTTCTATTACAAATATGGTATGTAATGGTTCTGTAAACACATTTAAATACTACATCAGATCACTCTCCTCATCTGAATGTGTGGTGGTGTTTCAGACCAGTTGAACTCTCTAGATCCTGATGACCAAAGCCCTGACTGTCCTCATCATCTGACTGTGTTGTGGTGTTTCAGATCAATTGAACTCTGCCACGACTGACAGCTAGAGAGAGGCAGTAATGATTTCTACTACATTTAACAGCCAGTGCATCCTTTTTCCGTTATGCAAAATACATTTGCCTGTCAGTGAAATACTTCTACATTAACTTCCAGTCATTTTAATTTTTTTGAAATAAATTGTCTTTTATAACAAGGAAATACTTCTGGATTTCTGCCAAAGCATCGTTGTTTGTTCTCTTCTGGAAAACAGATTGTCTTAAACAGTGAGAAACATATTTTTAACTGACAGAAAGTTGCTTGATAAGTCAAGTTATTTTGTAATTTCTGTCAAATATTACAATGACCAAACTACAACACTTTGACTGATATGTATTGCCTGTATAGACTTGATGTCATCATTGTAGGTGTCACCATCAAAACTGAGTCACCAAATGTAGACAACATGACTACCTCAATGGAGGACACAGAGCCATTTGATGACACAGCAACTGATGTACCAGTGGTGAAGACGTCACGACAGGATGGCGTCGGTGTCACCACCCAAGGATGAGAACATCGACGGTGTGTGTAAGTTCTTGGCTCATGTCACAATGTCAGCATTTGGCATAGTTGACATTGTTTTAATTGACAAAACTAATAATTTACAAGTGTAACACTGCTTCACAGTATATGAACACGATGCACTAGATCATGAGCCGATGATATATTTTGCACATCTGTTGTGTGTGTTGTATAGTTTTTGTAAGATCAGTGAAAACGTCCTGATTGGTGTTAATAGTTCATATTTATTTTTGAATAGGTCACATCTCCAGTAAGCCAAGTTGGATTTAGATTTGTTCCCACTTAATTCTTTAAATTAGTGCTTCATGATCAAAATAATTTTATTTAAATATTAGTTGATGATGACAATATAATTATTAAAGTCAGAGTAAGAACTGATTTCATGTTGGTTGCAATGACGAAGAGTATTGTATTTGATGTTTTGAAATAATTAGCTTTTTGCCATCATGTTGGTTGATATTACAAAGACTGCTGTATTTAATGTTACAATGACAAAGTGTTTTTTTCTGCATAGACTTCGGTGTTGGCAGCAAGAATGGATCAGATGATGTTTACCCTGAGCAACAAGTGGGTTTTGGAGAGTTTGGTGGAGGAGCCAGTCTCACCTTGGAGGGCATCAAACTGAGTGCAGAGGGCAACATGACAGTCAACTACAGCCGCAGCAGCAGCAGTTGCAGAAAGAGAGACATCGCAAGCAACTTCTACATGGAGCCGGGCAGGTCTGGCTCTCTTTGTACAACTACCAGGACAACAACTGGGAAATACTGAGTTCAACAGCAGTGCATTGAGGCTGGGTCATTATAATGATAGCTATGATGCTTTCATGATCACCATTGTTGCTGTGTCTAGGATGGCATTTACAGGAAACACTTAGGAAGAAATAGTGAAAGCTCTAACTGGATAGTAGGCTTCAAATGCTCCACTGACTTGTCTGTCATGTGTTTGTGTGGGGTGTGGTAGCGTAGCCATTAGAATGACGGGCTCTCAATCGAGAGTACCCGGTTTCAAATCCTCTTGATGAGGTTTTGAAGCTTTGGCAGTTTCGTTCGTCCCACATTGCCACAATTCACTCAGCTGTAAAAATGAGTACCTGGCTACAGACAGAGATGGATATCGGAACAAATAGTCTTTGTGGAGTAATTGCAGCATGGCTGAATGCTTCCCAGAGAAGTCGAAATGGTGTTGGAATGAACAGGTCTGCCAAGGGTGAAGTGTAAAGCGCTTTGAACAGTCCCAATGACTGGATACCATGCTGTATATACATTAACCTTTGTACGCTGCGTGTTTTGTACACTGTATGTGTTCTGTACATAGGACACTGAGAATACATCTGCGAGCCTGCTCCAAGGCCCAAAAGTGCAGTGAGATGTCTGTCAAACCCATGCTAATTGTCCGTGAGTGTTTCTACAAATACAAATGTTGGCTAATGTTTGCCCTTCAGTTAGCAGCATCACAACTGAAAATCACAACTCAAGGTGATTTTCTTTCAGGGTAATATGACAAATGCAATTTTCATTGCCTCATCCAGACCCCCTGGACACGTGGCTCTGTGGATATCAGTGTCTGTCACTGCTCTACCAACAGGATATTTATCAGTCATTATAACTTCCATGATGTTAGTCATAGTTTATAAAATTAACCCTTGTTACTGTCAACTGTCATGTTGCATGTGTCTGATCAGAATGTTGTGTGGTTGACTGTTGTTGTCTACAGGTGACACTGACACTGGCTAAGACTGAGGCAAGTGATCTGACACTCAAGTTAGTGACATCTGGTGACACAAAGAACGCTGTCACCGTGAAGACAACAAAACGTAAGTTGACTACATCACCGGTTCAGTGAGATCATCAATTCCTATGTTGATTAGGATCATCAAATGTACACAGATATATCAGAGTAACAAGTTTCTTCATATATTAATAATGAAAAACGATACATCGTAGTTTGCAGTTTAGTAATTAATTTCACATACTGTACAAATTGGATGATTTTTACCCAATTTTATGTGTTGGAAATGCACATAAGTGGTGTGTTTTGCAAGTGGTCAGTCTTTACACAGACATTACAACTTACTTGAAGTGTAACATGATTCTTGCATTTACAGCCCAACTGGTCTTTACACAGACATTACAGCTGACTTGAAGTGTAAAGTGATTCTTGCACTCGCATCCCAGTCAGTCTCTACACAGACCTTACAGCTGACTTAAAGTGTAAAGTGATTCTTGCACTCACAGCCTAGTCAGTCTTTACAGACATTACAGCTGACTTGAAGTGTAAAGTGATTCTTGCACTCACAGACCAGACCAGTCACAAGATGCTGACCGGGGGTTTTCTGTCTGTCGATGACTTGACTGCTCAGTACCAGTCAGGGGCGTCGGACATGTTCAAGTCATTCATTGTCAACCCAGAGTCTACCAGGGACAAGACAGACAGATACTTGAGGAACAGGTGGGAGATTGGGTTGTGAAAGGTCACTTAGTATATTGTTCTTGTAGGCTCCTTCTACTTAGAGAACAAGTGGGAGATTGAGTTGTGAAAGGTCACTTAGTATATTGTTCTTGTATGCTCCTTCTACATAAAGAACAAGTCGGAGATTGGCTTGTGAAAGGTCACTTAGTATATTGTTCTTGTATGCTCCTTCTACTTGAAGAACAAGTGGGAGATTGAGTTGTGAAAGGTCACTTAGTATATTGTTCTTGTATGCTCCTTCTACTTGAAGAACAAGTGGGAGATTGTGTTGTGAAAAGTCACTTGGTATATTGCTCTTGTATGCTCCTACGTAAAGAACAAGTGGGAGATTGGGTTGTGAAAGGTCACTTAGTATATTGTACTTATAGGCTCTTGCTTAAGGTAGCTGGGGTGGCTATTGCATGCTTGTCTTCAACTGAGTAGTTTCAATAGAAGTTTTTAAGATAAACTAACTATTTCCTCACAGATTGTAGTTGAAATACTGTGTAATATTCCAGATTAATAAAATTTGGAGTTATTTTATCTGGTTGTGTTGCAAGAAATAGCCACAATATGTGAAATTTTATCGTTTTGAGAAAATCCCCAAAGAAATAAATGACATACATATAAGTATGACAATGTCACTGATAACTTTAATGTAGATTTTGGTTAAGATAAAGAATTACGTCTGCTACACCACCATGAATGAATTAAGCAAAAAGTTGCATAACAGCCTAAAGTGGCAGTGTATTTTTGACAAAACCCTTCACCAATCATAATTCGAATTCGCGTCATGTTGCCTACATGTAAGACGCGTTCATATGCCAAACTGCAGCATTGTAAGTGTCATAGTTTAAAAAAATTTTATCAGGTAATGTTTCCTGATTGTTAGTGATAACAGAATTGCTGATACACGTATCATGCTTGAAAAGTGACAATTTTCACTGGCGTTTTACGTATTGTTGACAAAACATAATGGCCATTATTTTGTAATATTGACATGTCCCCTTAATTTGTCTCCACAATGGGCCTTGAATTTGCAATTGTAATGTGTTGTTGTTTACGATATCAGGTTACGACAGCCATCTGACAAATGACCATTGGCAAGGCGTGTTTACGATCATTTTGATTGGCCTGTTATCCGGCGCGGTCACCAGATTGGGGTCACAGACTGTTTCCATTTTACTCATCATATAAGTTCAAAGGCACAATAAACTATGTTAGTGCTGATATTTGTTGATGATTTAGTTAGGTAGATATAATACTAATGTGTACTGGAATCACAGTAACCAGACGATATGTTCTGGTTTCACGGCGAACGAATATAGCTGGTTTGAACATCGTAGCACTCGCGGTCATTACTATGGAAACATCGTCGGCATTTCTAAGGATTTCCAAAAGGACTGTTTTTTTAAAGGATGCATTGGCAAAATATGACGTTAGTGCCGCATGATAATTTGTAGTGTCGACATTCAAAATTTCCTAGCATGTTATGAAGGAGAAAAAAAAACCAACTGACATGCTAGCCGCCCCAGCTTCTTTAGAGAATAGTTGGGAGATAGGGTTGTGAAAGTGACTTAGTATTAGTACTTTTGGGTTTTAGTTCATAATGTTGTTCAAAATTTATTTTCTTATGTTGATACTTCAATATGTAACATTTTGTCTAAATCTACTATGTTACCAATAGTCCTGGGATACAAGGCGCCCTCAATGGGATGAACTCACCAAAACTAATTTTTGGTTTGGCCACTATGATAGAGGTGTCACTGTCAAACCCATGTGGAATGGATTTTGTGATGCGCAAGCTAGTCTGGGTTGTCACAGTGTTCAAATACAGGCCATTTGTAGGTTACGTTGGTGAAGATGTCATTAAGGTAAGGCACATCTTCAGGTGTTCAATGAATTCTTGAAAATTGCATTTGGGAGAGAACCACATACACATGTTAATACTGTTGTCAAAAGGTAGCGTTACTTCAATTAATGTAACATTGAGCAGTCGTCAATACTGGACTTTGTGTGGTCCAACTAACTGGTTATGGTCCTGTTTCATAAAATGTAACAGTAGATTTACCATCAGATAATCACCATTATATGTAATGTATAATGTTGTACATATAATGGAAAATGTGCACACTAAATCTTATGCTTTGACCAATTCCATTGCATCTCCAGCCATCTGTCTGTGTGTGGGGCCTCCAACCATCTGTCTGTGTGTGGGGCCTCCAGCCATCTGTCTGGGCGTGGTGCCTCCAGCCATCTGTCTGGGCATGGTGCCTCCAGCCATCTGTCTGTGCGTGATGTTTCCAGCCATCTGTTTGTGTGTTGTACCTCCAGCCATATGTCTGTGTGTGGTACATTCAGCCATGTCTGTGTGTGAGGTACCTCCAAACATCTGCCTGTCTCCAGCCATCTGTCTGTGTGTGGTGCCTCCAGCCATCTGTCTGTGTGTGGTGCCCCCAGCTATATGTCTGTGTGTGGTGCCTCCAGCCATCTGTCTGTGTGTGATGTCTCCAACCATCCGTCTGTGTGTGATGCCCCCAGCTATATGTCTGTGTGTGGCCCCTCCAACCACCTGTCGGTGTGTGAGGCCCCCAGCTATATGTCTGTGTGTGGCCCCTCCAGCCATCTGACTGTGTGTGATGCCCCCAGCTATATGTCTGTGTGTGGCCCCTCCAGCAATCCGTCTGTGTGTGATGCCCCTAGCTATATGTATGTATGTGGTGCCTCCAGCCATCTGTCTGTGTGTGTGGTGCCTCCAACTATATGTATGTGTGTGGTGCCTCCAGCCATCTGTCTGTGTGTGGTGCCTCCAACTATATGTCTGTGTGTGGTGCCTCCAGCCATCTGTCTGTGTGTGTGGTGCCTCCAACTATATGTCTGTGTGTGGTGCCTCCAGCCATCCGTCTGTGTGTGATGCCCCCAGCTATATGTCTGTGTGTGGTGCCTCCAGCCGTCTGTCTGTGTGTGGTGCCTCCAGCTATATGTCTGTGTTGTGCCTCCAACTATATGTCTTGTGTGGTGCCTCCAGCCGTCTGTCTGTGTGTGGTGCCTCCAGCTATATGTCTGTGTTGTGCCTCCAACTATATGTCTGTGTGTGGTGCCTCCAGCCGTCTGTCTGTGTGTGTGGTACCTCCAGCTATATGTCTGTGTTGTGCCTCCAACTATATGTCTTGTGTGGTGCCTCCAGCCATCTGTCTGTGTGTGTGGTGCCTCCAACTATATGTCTGTGTGTGGTGCCTCCAACTATATGTCTGTGTGTGGTGCCTCCAACTATATGTCTATGTGTGGTGCCTCCAGCCATCCATCTGTGTGTGATGCCCCCAGCTATATGTCTGTGTGTGGTGCCTCCAGCCGTCTGTCTGTGTGTGGTGCCTCCAGCTATATGTCTGTGTTGTGCCTCCAACTATATGTCTTGTGTGGTGCCTCCAGCCGTCTGTCTGTGTGTGGTGCCTCCAGCTATATGTCTGTGTTGTGCCTCCAACTATATGTCTGTGTGTGGTGCCTCCAGCCGTCTGTCTGTGTGTGTGGTACCTCCAGCTATATGTCTGTGTTGTGCCTCCAACTATATGTCTTGTGTGGTGCCTCCAGCCATCTGTCTGTGTGTGTGGTGCCTCCAACTATATGTCTGTGTGTGGTGCCTCCAACTATATGTCTGTGTGTGGTGCCTCCAACTATATGTCTGTGTGTGGTTCCTCCAACTATATGTCTGTGTGTGGTTCCTCCAACTATATGTCTGTGTGTGGTTCCTCCAACTATATGTCTGTGTGTGATGCCTCCAGCTATATGTCTGTGTGTGGTGCCTCCAACTATATGTCTGTGTGTGGTCGACACTCAAGATTCAAGGGATTTGACAGCTGAAAGTGAACATAATGCAGATTTCTCTAAGATTAACATTACAAGTGACAGTAAAGAACTCTGCTTAACGTCACAGATGACAGCAGAAGACGGGACGGGTTACGATTTGTTGACCATCAAAGTATACATTCTGAAGAACCCATGCATGATCCAGGGAGTCTTCAACCAACAGAACCACAGGTGGGGAAATAACAGTGCCCACTTTCTTGATCAAATATACAAGTTCATCAGTTGGATTATGCTTAGCAATTGTTTATGTATAGGAGAACAAAAATTTCAAATATTTTCATAATATTGGCCATGGTGGATTGTCCTATTACGTGTTTACAATATCCTTATTTGCAGATTTACAAGTCCGTGATGGACTTTAAAAATCACTTCTTCTGACATAGACTCATCAGTAAGTGTGAACAAATCAGGTAAATGTAAATTGGCTACAACTAACAGCAATTAATTCAAGCTATGTGTTGTAGGCAGAGACACATTATGTAAGTTTACTAAGGCAAAACAGGTCATTTTTTTCGGCCTATGCATCTGTAAGAGTTACACAAACATAACCATTTGTGACTACAATTAAGAATATATAACGACAGTGGTTTACTAGGAAAACCTTGTTGAACACACATTTTAATTTCATATGCCGCTCCATACCGTTAGATAACCCTACGTCATGAGTGTGATATTCTGGCAATATTCGGTCACCAAATGAAAATATATTTGTGTAAACCCTATTCCTATGCTTGCGAGTAGGATATGACCATGCTATTTGTGTCCAAACTCAACTTATGTAACATATTTTGGCCTTTGTTTACTAAACTAGTCCTCTTTCTGACATCGAATAACACATTTGTTTGAGACTGTGTTGGTGAATTATTATATTAAATTAACTTCACATATTTCTCAGGTCAATTAAATTAACCTCCCAAATTCTTCAGTTAAATTAACAGTTAATTTTAATTCAATTAAATCATGTGTTGGTAGAAATGTTTACACATTAAAAACAGTCCTAAAATCACAAGACTTGTAACAGAAATGTGTTTTTAACTTTGTTGAAAAGTATTTGTTTATACAATATTTACATACCAAGACATTTCTTCTTGGGGCATTTGAACACATTTTAAGAGTGGTAGATACTTGTTAAAAATTATTACTCTATCTGAAAGGATTGAAAAGTTGTGGCGGAAGATGTGCAGGTGTGGGGTTTCCTCCTATATTCAACCACCAAATTAACCACACCAGGCAACTACATACATAATTTCTATGCACCAAGTTGTTATTTCTGCAGTGTTTCAATTAATTGAAATTAACCCATGCCTGATTCTGTGTATGCCAGCTTCCCTTAATGCGTCATTCGTAGTCTAGGTTACTCTGATTTCATATAATGCACTTATCGGTCGAGCTGGTTAATATGTCAGCCCTCGGGCATTTGAAGAAATGACCAGAATCTCCCACTTTAGAACACATTCTGAGTAAATACTGGAGTGATACTCTTGATTTTAGTTGCCATTGGTTAGTTTTTTTTCTCTTTGGTGCGTAGCCCCAAAAGCATGACTTTTTAGGATCCTGTGCTGCTGTCTAAAGAATATATTAATTGGATTATAACTAATGTGCCTGGTTTAATTTACATCAACAAAGCAAAGACAGTAGACGGTTGTTAACATGGCAATCCAGGAATAAATTTATTGGATTGACAGACATTCTCACACATATAATGGTGAGCACATGGCTTATTGTACCAAAATTACTGTAAATGCACAAAGTATATACAAAGCAATACAATTATCATCAAACGTACAACCAGCACTGACACATACTTCATAATATGTACCTAGAAATTACTGTGTAAAATGCACAGTGCAGAAGTCACATACATGTACAAAAGGTGTACCGGAGTTGTGCTGTAGGCCTTAAATGCCAACAGCTAGCCAACATGTGACATAGACATTTTACACAAATAAAACACCTAAAGGCGGGGATTAGAATCAACGGCATGGTCGAGTCCCACCGTCCCAACTTTTGTTTCGCTTTAATAGGAAAGATCTTTCAGCCATATGCTAAAGTTGGTCTAAAGTTGATCACGTTTATATATTGTTACTTTAAAGTTTCAGTTGTCGAGCTTTAAAGTAATATAAAGTGAATATTAAAAAATTAGTCAACCAAATTATTTATACCTTCAAAAATCTGTTTCTGGTAATTTCCAGGAATGCTCAGTTGTTGAATTTTAGCTTTAAGCATGGAGTTGTAATAAGGTCACGCACACAGTGGGCAATAATTTGAATCAGTCTGACTCACAAACATATACCTAGTACTCAATAATGTAGCTGTAAATAAAAAATTCTTGATTCATATGTACTTAATAATGTAGGCATAAATAACAGAGTGATCTTGATTAATTGGGGTACTTAATAAAGTAGGTGTAAATAATGTTCTGTCTTGCCTCGATGCAGGTCCACCAAGTCCAACAGAGAGACATCCAGTGGGTCCTTGCTGAGTGAGTCAACTATCCACCATGGTCCATTCCGTGGCCACTGGTTGCATGGGTCTCCAAGTCTAGAGCAGCAGCAGCAGCAGCAGCAGCAGCACGTCAACCCAGCATTCACTGGAGACCACCCGTTGGACTACAGAATGCCTGATGTGTACATCCGACAGAATGACTACTTGGAATCTCCAACAGCCAATCTCTATAGCAAGGTGAGATATCTGCACACTTGAAAGTGAACAGTACTAATGATTTATATTTCATGACCTAAACCTATTTCCCTGAGTTTGAGACATTCATTTAGAAAAATTGCTGGACCAATTTATTTGTCATGTGATGTTGTAACACTGCTGCTCTCGGTCTTTGTTTGATTCAAAGCAGCAACATTAAAAAAAACTTATAAATATATAACAAAACGTGGCATGTAAAATCATACGTGTGCGTTCTAACAGCAGCAACAATTCTAAACTAAATCATTATTACTATTTATCATCTCATAATAATAATAATCATAATAACATTCTGTTTGTGTCAGTATTAAATATACCCATTGATTGAATTATTTGATTCCAGCCTGGACCCCACTTTCCCCGACCAAAGAAAGCTCTCTTCCGACCGATAAAACGCTCGCGTGTGGCAGAACCATACCCAGACTACGACTGATGATGATACACATTATGTTTGTGTTTGTCCATAATTTGTAAAACTACTCCAACTCAATTATGTGAAATGAAAACAGGGATTGTCCCTACATAATATAAAAAGTGACGCCTCCAAAACCAGGCTCTTGTCGACAATTTTACAAAACCATTTTATTACAGATTCAAATAGAGGAGATACACAGCTTTAAAATGACACCAACATGAACAGTGTATCTTACTCCTGGGCCAAAATATTACACTTTTAGTGTTCACGTTCTTGGAATAACAGTTTTGAGAAAATCAGCTTTAAAAAGCGGCATTGAAAAATTGCTTCTTCCATAGCAACCATGCACTTATAATGCTCCAAATGGAATGAAATTTTGTACATTCCTCCAGTAGATGTGTATAAAGAAGATACAGAAGTATAAAGTGAAAAACGTAATATTTATTGAATGCCACCTCATTTACTACCAGGTTTGGTATTCCCGGAGACTATCGCGCGCGAGCACTGGGAGCCGAACCCCTAAAGTAAATCCCTGAAATATCTGAAAATAAAACATTATTTACATATTACATATATAACACTAGACAATGTAAGTTTTCCCAATTTGGAAAGTCCGCTCCCGCTGGCGCTGAGCCAACCAGTGTAGGCTCAATGACACTGTGGTCTCCCCTGGCCCTGCCCCGCCGAGGCGACTTCCACGGGCTCGACGCGGCCTTCGAAGTAATTTTCAATCACGGCAGCTAAACTGCTGTCCTCGAGATTGCTCCCCCTCGCACGATCCAACTCGGTAGCTAAATAAGCTTCTTTCGATGCCATAGTGCATTTTTTTAATGAATGGAAAACGAAAACAGCGGGCGAAACTGGCGAACAAAGACGAAAGGAATGTGTAAACAAGCCGATTGCGCATGCACGCTTACGTTTTCGACCAATCAGCGAGCGTTTCGCAACGTCCATAGCAACAACAGCACTTTGTTGCTAGATAAATTATGTATAATAGGAGCTGTTCCATTGGTCTAAAGTAAGAGATTCCCAATCATACGTGTAGCTGACGTCATAAGCTTTCCCGCCATGTATAACATGTGGGGTTTCCCGCTTGTAAGCGAGCGAAGACAGTCGATCAAAAACGCGTAAAAATGGCTTTGTTTCAGACTTCTCAACAGCGACGCTAATCAGGGGCTTCAATAAAGTGCTAAATATTACTAGTTTGAACAATCTTTCTGCATATATAAATGGAAAGATGGATAATTTCGCTGATCGATTCCGTCGTTAACCCTGTTTTGACAATTCGAAGGTACGACATGCGTATTAGGCTCCTGCGCCGAACTAAATCTAGCGACAAGCGCCTGGTTTTGGCGTGGCGCGTCACATTTATTTATTTGTTTTAATTAGTTTTAATGTTTTAAATGATGTACCACACATGGTTTTAACTTAGGCCTATACCTGATGTTCACTAGGATACTAATGCAACTATTTAAGAAACTTCACTTTTGCTTTGTCATGTACTGTGTCACTATTAATAAAACAGTGGGCTATTAAGGGTAGAAACGTGTTCTAGTTCTATTTTAGTTAGTTACTGTTGAACAGTAGAAAGGTGGAACGTTGTAAAAGATTAGATTTGTGCATTATTGTGCTCATCCTGAAAGTGAGTGAATGTGTTTTGTTGCAAAGTCTGCCACACAACGGTGTGCGACCGAAGCCAAACAAGTAGTTCATTGAAAGCACACGTACATGGACTATATTGTGTTTTACTAATTGCAGCAACTACTTAGTATAACATGAGTTAATGATCATATATATTTCTTGTAGGAGTTCTATGGTTGCTGAACATAAGCCCTCTCTGGATATAACCCCCGCAGACATAAGCCCCCAGACGCAATCCTACTACCAAAATCCCATTCCTCACACACATATTTTTAAACTTCTATTTTTATCGTGGAAACAAGTTGTGTTGTGTTGAGTATTTGTACACCAAAGAAAGCAGAGAAGGAGAGCCATTTTTGCTGGGAGTGTTCCCAGAGGTGAGCTTTTGAATTTAAAGGAGTTCTAAGTTAAATAAATATAATCAGCCCGGCTTCCAACCGCGGTGCAACCTCCAAGGAGTCGCTCTCTTCGACAGTACATCCTCCGTCGGTCTCTAAGGTACATTCTCGACGGTACAGCTTCCGTGGAGTTGCTCTCGTCGATGCAGCCTCCGGGGAGTCGCTCTCTACGGTGCATCCTCCGGGGAGTCACTGTCAGCAGTCCTGTCACCCAGGAGCCGCACGCGGCGGTCCAGCTGGCTCTCGATGGTCTCGTTCCTAAGATACTAGCCCGATACGGGCAGCCATGGCTTGTTCTCGGTAGTGATATGTGTATGTCAGCATGTCCTGTTTGGGCTGCGAAATCGTGCGCATGTTCGTGACGGTCTCACGCGGCGTCAGCTGCTCCAATAGATCCAGTGTCGGCGGCTCCTTGTCTGACGACCACTCTTCACGTGCTCACGTCAATACCGGTAGCTCCTAGGTTTCGCTTCATGGAGTCTATACTACACTATATCACTGTGGAAGCGTGGTCGCCCAATGTTTCGCTTAGACTGCCGTAGGTCACCATAGAACACAGCTATTTCGGCAGCCTGTCTTTGGCCATCCGTACAACTTGGCCAGTCCAATCTCTACAAGAACATGGCCTCGATGCTCGGCATGAAAGCACGCTACATATATAATTATTCTATCTAAATCCGTTCGATGAAAAGATGCAGAAAAACGAACAAGCATCGTTTGATCATAGACACAGCATAGCTTGGAAGATCTGGTCGAATGACAGCACAGACCTAGCTCTAACTAGATCGAAGGGACACCAGAAGAGAGACAGGACAAATACTTCCAACACTCCAGAATTATCATGGAGAATGCACCCTCAATACCTGACAGACTTCCCCATAAAATATATTTATAAAGGTGTCCTACCAATCACAACCTCGATTGCCATTTACCTTAAATTGTCAGACTTCAAAAATGAACTTTGGCAACCGGATTAATTCAAAACACACCTGCTAGATTTTTGCAACATGGCATTACTCAAGAAAATAAAGCCCAGCAAGTTGACCACAACTCGGATAATTGCAAAATAACTTACCCATCAATTATCGAAGAATAATTTTACGAGCATTGCAGGAAATATCTTAAACAGACTTTTGCTGAGCAGATAGCGGCTGAGCGTTGATCCATTCCATCGCTGGAATCAAAATGGTTTGATATAAGCTAGGTCCACCGTCAAACACAGATTCGTGTGCTGAGACTCGCATTTGTTCTTGCATTGGAATAAATATTATATTAAATGGAATAAGATTGTTTTAAAAATGTAAACACAGACTAGATTAAAGTAATTACTAAGAGTAAATTTTTCTATTATAACTGAAGGTGGCTGAAAAGATAAGTAAGTAGTGATCTTGAATTGATTTGAGACATTACACAAAACAAACATCATTTACTCTCTAACCCCCTCAGACCTCCACAGATCCTATCAGATTCCCTCCGACCTTCTTGCCTAATACATGAAACTTGGACTTACATTGATCAGTATTATGACCTTTATTATTCTCAATATATATCAATGATTTCGACGGCAACATAACAAGTAACGTACTGAAATTTTACACAAAAGTGTTTAGAAAGGTTAACACTGGTGGTGATAAACAACATTTACAAAACGATCTACACTCAATTTTGGGAAATGCAAATGCCTACATACAGGAAATGGGTTGATCAGGAGAAACATAAAATACTAGGATGAAAGCTAATTATACCTCTGTATAAAG
This sequence comes from Lamellibrachia satsuma, assembly GCA_033239005.1. Classification (NCBI taxonomy): domain Eukaryota; kingdom Metazoa; phylum Annelida; class Polychaeta; order Sabellida; family Siboglinidae; genus Lamellibrachia; species Lamellibrachia satsuma. The sequence goes on along the minus strand of BSQZ01000002.1, from coordinate 3,402,522 downwards.
CAACAGTTAGACTTCATATACATAATATATAGTATAATATATATATATATATATATATATATATATATATATATATATATATATATATATATATATATATAATATATATATATATATATATATATATATATATAATATATAGTGTCTATATATATAATATATATATATATACATATATCATATATATATAATTTCTATGCAGTGTCTATACATATATCATATAATATATAATATATATACAGTGTCTTTATATATATATATATATATATATATATATATATATATATATATATATATATATATATAAATATATAGTGTATATAATATATACAGTACACACACACTGCATATATATATATATATATATATATATATATATATATATATATTTCATGCAAGAAATCCCATCGGTTAGTGTTGTCGCTGATATTTTATTGGTATTATATATATTATAGCCACACAACAATCGTATGACAGCATATATACCTAAAAATAGTAAGTTATGAATAATTATAACCATACCACCATAACCAGGGAAAATAGTTATAATTATTCTGAACTTACTATTTTCACCGAACTAAAAATATGACAAGGCCTTTTTATATCGCGGCATTCACGGAAATGACAATATTCCAAGGCCATGTTGTCTACCTACATTCATATAAAGAACAATACTCTAGGGTCACCTTGTCTATACACACCCACCGAACTGACAGATTTACACATGTCACAACGTCTCGACACGCGTGTTTCGGGCACACCCATTAACAACGATTCACGGTTAAGTCGCAAGGGTTTGTGTTATTTTCGTCTGCCACAAAACGTGGACCCGGAATAATGTAGATTTGTTCTGTTTATTTACGTAAACAAGCTACTATTTTGAAAAAGTAAAGAGGTTGATTCTGAAATGTGATGCTATAATAATTGCCCACATTGTGATTGGAAAATAATACCACAATTACTGATTTGCGCCTTTGAATGGACGTTAATAATAATGATTATTGTTCAATCAAGTCTTTACTCCGGCTAAACAGCGTCTGTCAGAAAGTGACTCAAACGTCAAATGCCTGATTAACGTTCACGTTTCTTGTTTTTTTCACATTTAAAACTAATTATGACATATATGTTCTAAGGAAGAATATTCGGAAGCGTAATGACGTCGTAATGACGTTGCTTTCTGACTGATGATGCGGTTTCCATGTCGAATGGTATCGACAGATCAAAAATCACCGCCGCCGCCACCACCACCGTCGCCGCAGCCGCCACCACCACCACCACCGCCACCACAGCCACCACCACCGCCACCACCGCCATCACCGCCTCCACCGCGACAACAGTAACGCTTGCAGAGACAGACGCCGATCACTACCGCCAATACACCGAAGAGGGCACCGAACACAGCTCCGATGATTGCTCCAGTGGATCCCGAGCCGCAATCTCGTTGTCCCGACTGAACCTCTCTGTAATAAACAACGACCGACGTTGTACGTGTGTGCGTGTGCGTGTGCGCATGCACGTGCGTTTGCGTGTGGATGTGTGTAGGTTCGTGCGTGCGTGGAGGTGTGTGATAATTCAAAAGGGATACACTGTTCGATTTCATAATTGAATTAGTCATACTGTCAAATTAGTTACATTAAAAATTAATTCATAGTGTAATTATTATTATTATTAAGTAGTCTTTACCCAGCGATATATTAGAGTATGAAAATTGTATTATTCGACATTTCCCATATCCAACCAAACAACTTCGAAATATAGTTGTCTTCGCCACGATAACTGCTCGTTTCTGGCGCGTGACCTCTCGCTAAGGGACCAGCCTATGTCAATACATCTGATAGAATCATATAGTCAATCCTATTTTATACCTGTGCATACTCACGTGTATTGCTCGAGGAGATATATCAATCCCGATCCGTGTCTCGTTTCCTTGTATATCTTTGTAACGCACTCGTCTGAGAGCTTCTTTCGCACACCGCTCGCCGTGCTCGTCCATACCTGCCGGGAGAGAGAGACAGCGAACATGCAACATCAAGTCTTGTTTGTTTGAACTGCCTCCAGCGAAACCTGTGTGCGTCGCTGTTCACTGCACTGTGACCTGGTCACACTGACCTGTGGTGCCCACTTAATATTTCACATCATCTTTTACAGTACAATGTGCATTGGTGGTATTTGGTATACACATTAAGAGCACAATAAAAACGATTCCACATATTTATTACGAAATTAACCATCAAAGAGGTTATGCTTAAATTACCACAGACTCTGAATACCCACACACAAGCACGCACGCACGCACGCACGCACGAAAGCACGCACGCACGTACGTACGGACGCCCATCCTCCCCCTCTCTAACTAATGCTGATGTAAAAAAAACGTCCAGTGTCAACGATAACTGTGTTTTCTTTCAGTCTGTCAGTCAGCTATTTTATATCCAGTTAATTATACTATTCCTCATTCCATGAACTTCGATGACACTAAGAGGCTCTTGATGCCGTCGGTCTCAGCTTTGTCATTTATTTGTTAACCTAATTATTTATTTGTTACGTCAAGTGAAAACACATTGAACTAAATAAATTATTAGCAAAACATAAACATGTCTGACCGTTCTGTCGCTCTTGGAGACCACAATCACCAGGTCGTTGTCGCAGTCTCCAAACTTCCACGTCTTTAGCAGGTAGTCGGCAAATTCTCTAGTAGCCTCCAACTTATCGTTGTCAGTCGATGGATACCTGTCAAGTAACCCGTGAAGAAGAAATATAGTATAACGTGTCATATTGAAATTGTTCAGCTTAAAGGATACCTAGTTATTAACACAATGATGCAACCTTATAATTGAAACAATTAAACAAACAAAACACAATGTTGATCAATATATGGTTCTAGCTAAACACATAATATGGTCAAAACGTAAGACAACCGAAAAGAAGCGAACGGTAGCGCCGTCTTAACTACAATGTTGATTACCAGTACAACTGTACCATTGACGGTGACAAATTTAACAATTAACGTTTGTGCTATGTATTTGCCAATTCACCACATCCTATTCATAATGAGTTTTACATACAAATGATTTTGACGGAAAATGTACGTTTTTTCTCGTTACCGTCACCGCCAAATAGTTGCGAACCAACTCGAACTATCGCTGCAATTACTGCGAGAATGGTATTGGTAAATATAACTACATCACCTAATTTCACCGCTACCGACTGCCACGTAATCGTATTGGTTTATTACCCCCAAGGCTATTGGGACTAACGGGACTAACTGTCACTTTGGGAACACTCCCTGACTGTTCTATTCATTGTTCTGAAATAAGAAAATAGTCATATAGCTTGTGTGCACAAACTATGTCGGATTTGTATCAGAGGAAAAGCGTAAAACACCTCTTTTATTTGTAAATCATATGATTTAAAGGCTAAAAATGGAAATGTTAGTGGCATTAATTTCCAGGCAAACTGATAATGCCGCGTTGACCACCAGACAAAAACGAAATAATACGATGATGACTTGAGGTTGAGAATAATATCAATCAGTGGCAATATATGGTTTGTTTACAGGCGTTCAGTGAAACGTGAGGACACTTGTTTCTTACTACGCGATTGATGCTATTATCATATGTGTGATGAACAGCTATTCGAAATACATTGTATTGTGAAAATAAATAATGAATACACTCAGGGTGTGTGTGTTAAATCCATAGCGACCGGGGGGGGGGCTACTGGCATTAAATTCTTACACCTCTGATTGAGCAGGGACACTGACAAGAAAATAAATATACCAGCAAACGTTAAACATCGGGCCTGGACGGCCCGAAGAGGATAGATGAGTTGATACAGCTGATCATAGTTAAACTGGGATTGGTGCGGTGCACTACGTCAACAGCCAGTGAACACACACGCACACGCGCACGCACGCACGCACGCACGCACGCACGCACGCACGCACGCACGCACGCACACTCTTTATAGATTCCAACGTTCTTCACTGCGCTGCCGTGTCCCAAACTTTTATGTGACGAACATGCAACGGACTCAACTTGAAAAAATAATTGTTATACAGTACTGTCCTAAGTGGAGCTCACTTGTTGTGTCTGAGGTGGATTCTCATGACGACGGCGACTGCTGCGACCCAGCCTTGACAAGAGTCGTCACCTCGTAGCTGAATGATCAGCTCGTTCAGGGCATCGACTGGACAAAGAGACGACTATAATTATCTCCAGGTAAACGACCAGGCACGTGCTCACAGACAACACGAAGCAATCATGTGGGTGGGTTTTTGCTAAATTTCAACACATATGTGAACAACAGGATGCAACTGAATTGTACAAATTCCATGATGTGATTTTACAAAATAAATATAAACATATAACCTTCTTGTCTCGAGAGCAGCCGAGCCGGGTCACAAACCCACGACTTGCTGCCGTTGTTTCCGCAGTCGTCGACGTCGAGTTGTGGGTTCGGGAACTCGGACTTGGTCCACGAGTCGATCGTCGCAGTCGTTGTCTCGTACAGCGGGGACGAGTTGATGGGTACAGTCGTTGTCTCGTACAACGGGGACGTGTTGACGTGTAAAATTGCGACAAACAGAACACACATGACGACATAATTGGCCGACATAGTGTTCATATCTATGTAATTTCTAACTCGCTCCGCATGTAGCAAGTACGACAACAAACCAAGCACCGCCTATATACGTTGTTCTGGAATGCACTTTGCAGTTCGACTTGGTGAAATGTCATTGTCAACGTAAACGCAGGCTTGCAAGTAGACCTCGGTTAATACAACAAAAGAACGACATCAACTTTGTTGACCTGGCGACACTTGCGCGGTGATACAGCTCTGTTTCTGCTGCGACGCCATTCGGTCTCTCTTGATATGCAAATATTCCATTGACGACGGACCAACTGTGAGCAAACGGCCATTCATCGCGCCAGTGGGTCATTTATATTTAGGTGTCTAGTACAATGATCCGACAGCGGACAGGTGAGCGAGGTCTAAAACGTCGTGTATCCTCGCGACTCTGTGAACGGATACATGCTGTTAGTTGTATATTGAGCAAGCGGGTGTGAGAGCCCTTCAGGCCCCAAGTCGGACAATACCGCGCGCTGAGGCTCCAATTCCACCAGTTATGAAGAACGCATAAAAGAGCGAAGTTCAACAACTATAGAGACAATGATGTGAAGGATAGATCAAATAGAAATTGATAAAATATTGAATGGATACGAAAATATTGATAGAAATAGTTGTATCTCGGCAAAGAAAGATAGTATCTCAAAGTAAAGAAAAATAATATTCGTAAAGGATCTGTATAGATTGGATATCAGAAAGTACGTACAGAGGCCAATAAACGAATGGAACATATATTACAGAGATTGTTTTAATGCTAGCAGCGTGAATATGTTTAAATACAAAATTGACAAATATCTCAGAAGAGCAGATTACACATAGATGAAAAATGGTTGGACCCTCGATAAGCCATTGGCTTCCTTGTCGACTTGCCATTTGTGCTTGGTGCCTTGGATGCCACTCTCGTTAAATCTTGTTAAACCAAACCCACCTCAAAATAGCCGCGTCATCCCATCTATTCATGTAGCGCGCTCCTCTAGCGGATAGTTAAGAGTACACATTCGATATTAGGCCTGAACTTACAAACTTCCCAACAGTGGCGCCACAGGTCATATCACCACTGCCACAATTTGATTATAAATTCAAAATGGACAGTTGCGGAGTTGTATAAACGATTGGTAGGCAGAGTAACGCAGTTGTTGTTTACGACTTGTTACGTCGTTTTATTTGAGACTGATGAGACGGACGTCGTCATGTTTCTAGTAAAATTTGCAATGCACAATTCTATCTACATCTGAGTGCAATTGAAATTGGGAGATTGATAAAACAGATGAAATAAATATGTACAAAATCTGCACATCAAATGTAACTTGCGTCAGTCGTGAAATGGCGAGTGGCGCCTCTGGTGGGGAGTTGCTGAACGTAACGACCTCACGTTTTTTGTTGTATCTGAGCAAATAACTGGGGAACCAGGGTCTCTTCAAAGACGGCCGAAGGTTAAAGGTTAAGACAGTTTGGCTGTGCATACAACAGTTATTCGTTCGTTAGCAGCACATTTGTTGGATTACTGGGAGTAGGTGGCAGGAAGTGGGAGGTGGGTGGTTGGTCCGCAACCTTGGTAGCTGGTTGGTCTCAAAAATAGGAGATAGGTGGGAGGTGGTCTCTCAAAAACGGTGGAAGGCTGGACCCCAAAACAGGTGGGAATTGGAACATTGTTGAAACCCCTGCACAGGCACTCACTGGTACATTATATCTCACTGGTACATTGTATTTCACTGGTACATTGTATCTCACTGGTACATTATATCTCACTGCACATCGGTGTCGCTAGTTATTTGGTTCAGTCAAACACGTCGTAACATTTTCCGTTAGCTCACTAAGACGATACTGTTCACTTGTCTTAAATATTACATGTATAACAGTTAAATGTGTAACATGTTCCCTCTGATGGAAAATGACGTGTATAAAAATTCCACGCGGACACCGCTACTTCCTGGTTGGTGGGCTACCCCGCTGTGGACAGTCATGCTGACCCAAGTGAGGTCATCCGTGACGGACACGCCTGACTAAACACGGGAGTGACGGTGAATTTCCATACTCGGCTGCTAAATAAATAAAAGATTATATGGTGGGACATGTGCAAAGGATAGGGAATGGGTGGGGTGATATTACTATTTGCAATAATATAATTTATATGCTTATATATTTATTTACTATGTAAATAAAATCACGCTATACAATACATTGTCGGGCACAATGTAAATAATATTATATCTGCTGCGCCACGTATCTTGGCAGGGAATATGCGAATTACATACTTACATACTGTACTTGTAATATTTTCTGAATGCATAATGATGTTAATCCAATTTAGCTGAGTTGCTACACAATTTTTTTTTAACTTTATCTTGATTTGAAGTTTGAAACATATACAACTACCATTGCAAACATGAAGCATAATTAAACTTCTGAGCATACGGCTTTTTATTATTAATTTTCATAATAATAAATGTAACATTGACATTAATAAACCGCCATGGTACATTACGTCACAATACAAAGAAATGCTGCAAATCGTCAGAACGTGTTTTGATTTAAAAATAATTTATTATAACATTCAACAGGAGCATTAAAAATAAAGATACAATTATCATTATTATTTATATTACTTCCAATTAAAATATTTTATATGTGAATAAAATCAAGTTATCTAAATATACATTTATATAACATAATCACACGAAACGTCACGTGATTATATGATGAAGAGATAAAACAAGAGAACTGAAAACATGCCAGGGCCACTTTGTCTAGCTTCACAGAACTGACACTATTCCAAGGCCATTTTATCTATCTACATTCACCAAACTGACAATGCTCTAAGACCATTTTGTCTCTACATTCACATAACTGACAATACTCTAAGGCCACTTTGTCTATCTACATTCACCGAAATGACAATATTCCAAGATCTAATTCACTTAATGGATAATATTTTAGGTCCACTTTGTCTATATACACCCACCGAACTGACATATTTATGTATGTCACAACACCCATTAACAGCGATTCATGATTATGACAACACCCATTAACAGCGATTCATGATTAAGTCGCAAGGGTATGTGTTATTTTCATCTGTCACAAAGAGGGCAATGCCTAAAACGTGTACATGGAATAATGTACATTTGGTTTCTTAAACAAAACACACTGCTATTTTGAAAAAAGTAAAATCGGTACAAAAGGGGCGAAATGTTTATAATCATCCAACCAATTACACAAGAGTTTTATTGAATTAATTGCTCAGAGGTTAATTCTGAAATATGATGTCATAATGATTGTCCACAGTGTGACCCTGAAATAACATATCACAATTACTGTTGTACGCATTTGAACGGACGTTAATAATAATTATCATTGTTTAATCAAATCTTTAGTCCGGATAAACAGAGTCTGAGTGACTCACACGTCACATACTTGATTCACGTTCACGTTTCTTGGTTTGTTTAACAATTAACACTAATTATATGTTATGACATGTATGCTCCACGGAAGAATCGCCAGAAGCGTAATGGCGTTGTTCCTGTTGCTTTCGGACTGATGCGGTGTCTATGTCCAATGGTGGAACACGGTATCAGATCAATAGATCAAAATCCACCGCCGCCACCACCGCCACCGCCGCCACCGCCACCGCAGCCGCCGCCACCGCCGCCGCCACCACAAGAGAAGCTGCCGCCGCCACCGCCGCCGAAAGTACTGCTATGGCTTGTACTACAGCCTCCGGACTTGTAGCTGCTGGTGTGTCCGCCTCCGCCCGAGCTGCCGCCGAGGTGCTGGCCGCTACTACTGTAGCTTACAGTACTCCTGTTGGCTGTTCCACCGCTGCCGCCACCGTTGCTGCTGTAGCCGCGACAACAGTAACGCTTGCAGAGACAGACGCCGATCACTACCGCCAATACACCGAAGAGGGCACCGAACACAGCTCCGATGATTGCTCCAGTAGATCCCGAGCTGCAATCTCGTTGTCCAGACTGAACCTCTCTGTAATAAACAACGACGCACACAATGAGTGTGTGTGTGCGTGTGCGTGCGTGCGTGAGTGCGTGCGTGCGTGCGTGCGTGCGTGCGTGCGTGTGTAATAAAAATGCTTCTTGGGCATACATATATGTCACCAGTTGCGCGCAATAATCTTGACAACGCGGAAACAATTTGATTCCAAATTGGGACTGTATGTTTAATTTTTTAATATTTAGTTTAGAGCAATGTCTCGGAATGGTAATGTAATTCAAATGGGACACACTGGTCGATTTCAGAAGTGAATTAGTCATAGTGTCAAATTAGTTACATCAACGTTAATTCATAAGTCAATATTATTATTATTATTATTATTATTATTAAGTATTCTTCACACAGCAATATATTACAGTATGAAATTGGCATTATTCGACATATATTTATATCCACTAGCAAAATAACTGGATAACTTGGTAGTTCATACGTGACAGTCATTATAGCAATGTTTACCAAATGCCTCAGGCCAATATGCCATCAATACGCTCGAGATTATTTCAGGGAAAATTAAACCTATTACCAGAAAAAAAAGCCTGCACGCACGTGATGCAACACTCGTTGCACGTTCAAAATGTTGAGGGTCGCGTGATTTAATTTAGACCTATGGATACTTGTGTTGGTTGTAGAATAGTATGTATATTTTTATTGTGTATTGGCCCGCGGTCTGCGACCTCGGGCCAATACGTGGGTGCGTGCTTTCTACTATAATCATTATCGGCGATCTTCTCGGTTTCGAGTATGACATTAACATGGCAAATCGTTCAACGTTTTTTCGCACAAGCTTTCTCAGGAAATAGTTGGCCAATACGAGCCGCCAGTTTCCTTCCGCAGTATCGGCATGCGAACTCTGGCTGCTGATTTGTTCGATTTGCAAGCACATGGCGGCGTTGTCGTTTGATTTCGGCATCGGTTGCTATTTTGGTTTCAGCTTTTGCGGCTCCTTTTTTGACGGTCATTGTTTTACGTAATATAAACGCCTTCTTACTTCGGTGCGCTCGCGCGTGGTTTCTATGATTGTTGGAATTTAGCGGTTTACATAGCGAAAAAATTATTTACCATAACAACCACTAAGAACCCTTGATATAAGGGTATTTCGAGTAAAAATAAAGGCGTTACGTTTCATTCGTGGGGTCGTAGATTAATTACTGAAAGTTTGGCGCCCGAGGTGCAAACCGTCTAGGAGGAAAACATGAACAAACATACGAACATACGCTAGCTCGATTATAGTTAAATTACATAAACAGACAATATAAAACAGCCCCAATATCTGATCTGGATACAAATGAGTAAACATTTTATTAATTGCAGACTATGAAAATAATTTCTTTGAGATATCGTAATCATGTCTTCGCCACTATAACTGCTCGTTTCTGGCGCGTGACCTCTCGCTGTGGGGCTAGTCTAGGGGAACTTTACATTATATTAGATGTCAATACTTCTGTTATAATCACGTGGTCAATCTTATTTTATTCCTGCACATACTCACATGTACTCCTCGAGGAGATGTTTCAATCCCGACCCGAAGTGTAGCTCTTTGAAATCATCTTTCGTTTCCTTGAATATCTTTGTAACGCACTTGTCTGAGAGTTTCTTCCGCACACCGCTCGCCGTGCTCGTCCATACCTGCCGGGAAGAGAAAGAGAAAACCTTTCTTTGCTTCAAACAAACAAGAGTTCGATTTTGTTAATTGTTGTGTGGCCTGTTTACGCTAACCGCAATGGTCCACATGTCGTATCAAAGTTTACAGTACATGGTCTGAGTGCAATATGAAAATAATTATACCAATATCGTTCAAATGCGTACATTGATATCCTTGTAACCCCCTGGCATCTATTGATGTCAACCCGCATTTTAGATGTAATTACCCTATATTAATCATTTGTTTTACTACGCGAATGAACGTCGAACTATTTACTAAAACAAATCTTTGCCAAAAACAAAATATACATATCTGACCTTTCTTTCGCTCTTGGAGACCACAATCACCAGGGCGTTATCGCAGTCTCCAAACTTCCACGACGTCTTTCGCAGGTAGTCGGCAAATTCCCGAGTGGCCTCCAACTTTTCACTGTCACTCGATGGATACCTGTAAAATAAAACATGAAGAGAAAATTAAGTTTCTTGTGTCATATTAGTCTAGTTCAGCTTAAAAGACGTCCAATTATTCACAAAATGATTCAACTTTGTATACATTATAACTCTGAAAATATATTGTATATATATTATAACTCTGAAGATGAGAGAGAAGCGAAAGGAAGCGCCGTTTAAACTACCATGTTGATTACCAATACCGACATACGAACGACGTTCTAAAACTTAGCTACTATCCTTTGTGCCATGTCATCGCAGTGGTCAACGCAGTGGTCAACATCATGTTATAATGAACTTTGTCAATAAAAATTATATAGTACTTTAGTCTTATTATACATCATTTTATATTATTACCTTTTAAGAACATTCTAAGCGTGATCCCTACCCTAACATAGTTGTGAACAAACTCGACCTATCTAGAAAACAATCAGTTCGGCTGCAATTATTGCGCGAATTGTATTGGCAAATATACGTCCAACACTCGATTCGACTCGGAACTTAACTTAAACTTAATCGTTAACTTGCAAAAGTTCTTAACCAGTTAACCTTTGAAAGTTAAATTAACTTTTATTGAAGTTAACTGATTCACTTCAACTATTTATCAGTTAACTTAATTTTTTTACAAGTAACAAAATTAACGTCATCCACGTGTATAGACACAGGTAAAAGAACACTGGCTCAGCGTGTCACCAAACAAAGGCTCGCTTCCGGTTCCGGTTCCTATGTCCAACTTCGTCTCTTCCACAGGTGCCGTTTGGGGCACTGTTCTGCCCACCTAAGCGTCCCCTACACAATATTTATTTATTTCCCCAAAACGTATCACTTGTTATTTCAAATATTCTCAAATGATGCTAGTGTTTATAGATCCATACACGTATTTATTGTGGCAATTTTTATTAGATAGTTGGGCGATATTTTTTTTAGAAAATAGTTCCGCGTAACTTCATCAAATAATTATTTGTGTGAGTCGGCCAATGAAAATGTCAACCTCGCGTGTTTGACATCTCTGAACAAAATTGCTGAACGAAATTTAGAGAAAAAAGTTTTTGATAATTACGAAAAAGCATTTAACCTGAAAGATAAACAACAAACTGAATAGAAAATAACAAACTGAACCGGTCACGTCGGCAAAATCACTAACTTTAGATTTGCATGTTGTGAAAGTTAACTTAATCATTAAGTCATCAAGTTCATACAATAGCTTAACTTAACTAGTTAACTTTCAAAATACAAGTTAACACAACTTAGTCTAAAATAATCCAAGATTAACTTAACTAGTTAACACTACATAATTGTCAAATACAAAATCACTCACTTGTTGTCGCTGAGGCGGATTCTCGGGACGACGGCGACTGCGGCGACCCAGCCTTGGCAAGAGTCGTTACCTCGTAATTGTATGACCAGTGCGTCCAGGGCAGCGACTGGACAAAGAAACAACTCATCTATAAATATCTCTATATGAACGACCGGACTCGTGCATCAGTTATGAGGGTGACTTATTCTAATAGTTCACTTGATAAATGTTGACAACAGATCGCAAATGAGTTTAGCTAAATTCCATGATGCGAAAAGCGAACCTTCTTGTCTCGTGAGCAGCCGAGTCGGGTCACAAACCCACGACTTGCTACCGTTGTTTCCGCAGTCGTCGACGTCGATTTGTGGGTTCGGGAACTCGGACTTGGTCCACGAGTCGATCGCAGCTGCCGATGTGGCCGGTCCAGTGGTCCCCACGGACACGACAGGCAAGTTACCGTCGACAGTCGTGGTCTCGTTCAGCAGGGACAAGTTGATGGATCTAGTCGTCTCGTACAACGGGGCCGAGTTGACAAGTACTGTCGCGACAAGCAGAACACATGTGACGACAGAAGTGGCCGACATAGTGTTCATATCAGTAGCTTTCTTGTAAAATGAGTAAGGTGATTTTTAATTCGCTCTGCAGGTAGTATGTGTACGACAACAATCCAAACACCTTACAAACGCAGCCTTATAATGTAGTTAAAAATCGACTTTGTGAAATTTCACTGCCGGTATACATTAATTCCTTTATACCTGTTTAGAACGACACCGACTTTGTTTATCTGACGACGCGAGCGCGTTGATATAGCTGTCTCTGCAGCTACGTCACTCGGCCTCTCCCAGGTATGGAAATATTCCACAGACGTCGCATCGGTTGTGAATCAATGGATTTTCCACAGAGGCAATAACGCGGCGGCGACTAATGACTCGACACCAACAATTGAGGTAAGGTAACCATCATGTATTTCTGAGTCACGATGACCGGGTAGTTAGCAATAGTTGCATAGTGTTGCAGGCGGGTGCGAGAACGCTAAAACAAACAGCAAGCAGGGGCTTATTCACCTGGGCGTAACACAAAATGTGTTGTTCGTTGGCAGCAACGTTGTTGAATTAATACATTTTATGTCACCAGAATCATCTGTCGTTAGCTATTTGGTTCTGTCATACAAATCGTACCATTTGGCGTCAGTGTACAAAGGAAATTATTTATGTTTGTCAGATTAATTGCATGTAAAGCTTAAGGTGGAAAATGCACTCTCTTGGGAAAAGCGACGTACTGCGTCCGCTACTTCCTGGTTAGTGGACGACGTCGCTGTTGGTCACGCTGACATCGGTGACGTCATCAGTGACTCCCCCCGCCTAGCTGAACACTGCTGCGGTGATTTTCCATACTCGGCAGTGAAAGCGGTCAACCATTAAACATCTTTTGTGCGCGTGCGCGTGGGTGTGCGTGCGTGTGTGGTTGCGTGCGAGTTGATAACCCGTCAACCCGTCAACCCGTCAACACGTCAACACGTCAACACGTCAACCCGTCAACCCGTCAACACGTCAACCCGTCCACAATGTACGAGCTGACTAAACCCGTGCATTCGTCGCCGCTGTACGAAACAAAAACTAACTCGTCCTCGCTGTACGAGGCGACTAACCCCTTGTACTCGTCCTCGCTGCACGCACGCACGCACGCACGCACGCACGCACGCACGCACGCACGCACACCGCGTCACACCGCACAATACCATACACGCGGCACATGGAACATATCCTTTTTATCGGGAACAACATTAACTGTGTGTAATGGAAAATCAACAAATCACCGTCTCTCCCTTCACCACTCAGGCGTGTCCGTCACGGACGACGTCACCTGGGTCAGCGTAACCGTCCACAGCGGCGTAGGTGATAAGTCATGAAGTTGCGGGATCCGCATATAATTGATGTAGCGGACGAAGGATGTAATTTTTCCTCCGATGGTGCATTTTCACATCTTTGACGTTCATACTTGCAATAGTTCTAACAAGCAAAAAATATCGTTTTTGTAAATAGCAGAAACAACTGGCTAAAGACAGAGAATTGGAGAGATTTAAACAAAGTTATTATAACAATGTTGTTATTAGCGAAACAAGGATTGTGGTATGATTCCTGGAACATACGTGAATCCGCCGTTGCTTGTTATTTGTTATAGCACTCTCATTCCGCTAAAATTAGTATCATGCATCAGTTCACCCAGTCGTGTAAACAAACACATGGATGTTTTTATCGTGAGCCGCTGTAACTGCAAAATCCCCATGTCTCACGTGTTCAGTCACGGACGACGTCACTTGTGTAAGCGTGACCTGCCACAGCGTCATCATAAGGTTGCTGGATTCGCGTGGAATCTCTACTGCGGGCGAGGGACGTGATTTTTCCACCAGAGCGTAAATTTTACATTATTTACTTTCATGCCTGTTATATTTATAAGAAGGAAAATTATTTTCTTTTTGTATGACAGATACAAATGGCTAACGACAGAGATGTGCAGTGAGTTGACATGTATAACTGCTATTAACGAAGAAGGTTTGTGGTATGATCCCCTAAACCCCTGTGAATCCGCCGTTGGTCGGTGTTTGTTTTTGTACCCTCGCACACCCCTGTAACTTTGTACAACTAGAGTCGTCGAGAAGCCTAAACACTTGACAGTTTACAACCGCAGGCTATCTGTTCGGTGTCACAGAAAAATAAACCATATGCGATCGCGTAATTCCTGATGTAAAAACGTCGCTGACTGACAACCAGTGCGCCGTATGTGGACTATTTCCATTCCTGGCAGAGTCAGTGCGACGTAACTGCGTAAACAACGCTGTATAACCTCGCTCGCGTCGCCATATTACAACAGTCAATGTCGTTCTTTACTCGTCGCGGAACAAAGGGAACGAATTACTGTTGTGCACATTGGCAGTTACATTTCACCAAATCGATTGTAAAAATTACAGGGGTACATATATAATATGTTTGGATTGTATATACTACATGCGGGGCGAGTTCGAAATTATCTTGCTAGCATAATAGTCTACTGACATAAACATCATGCCGGCCACTTTTGTCGCCATGTGTATTCTGCTTGGCACGGCTGTACGTGTTGACTCGAACCCGCTGTACAAGGCGACGACTGCACACGGCAACTCGTCCACGCTGTACGAGACAACGACAGTACCAATCAACTCGTCTACGTCCAACAAGCCGTGAAGAAAGTGCCCGTCAACTCGGCAGGGGGATCGACTCGTGGACCAAGTCCGAGTTCCCCAACCCTCAAGTCGAAGTCGACGACTGCGGCAACAACGACAGCAAGTCGTGGGTTTGTGACCCGGCTCGGCTGCTCACGAAGCAAGAAGGTTTGTTGTTCACTTGTGCAGTCATTTCATGGAATTTAGTTAAATTCAGTTGCGATATGTTATCCACATATCAAACAAATTGAATTAGCTAATAATGTGTAACGAATCTACTATGAACCTGGTTTTATTGTAAAAAAATTGTCATTAAACGTTAGTAAAACACATTTTCCGTCCGTATTGTCTGACGCCTCCCCCCCCCCCCGTTTGCCCTACATCACTTTGAGGCAGTGTCACATTCACAGCTACAACACAGAAGTTCGAGAAAGGTCTGAGCCCGATTCACGGGAAGCAAAGAGGGACTCTATGCGGCGAATCAGATGGAATAAAATCGATTATGTGGGTGGAGGGGATCTAGTACGAGTGTACCATGGTTATAATATGGGTGGAGAGGATCTAGTACGAGTGTACCATGGTCATTATGTGGTGGCGGGGATCTAGTACGAGTGTACCATGGTTATTATGTGGGTGGAGGGGATCTAGTACGAGTCTACCATGGTTATTATGTGGGTGGGGGGATCTAGTACGAGTGTACCATGGTTATTATATGGGTGGAGGGGATCTAGTACGAGTGTACCATGGTTATTATGTGGGTGGAGGGGATCTAGTACGAGTGTACCGTGGTTATTATGTGGGTGGAGGGGATCTAGTACGAGTGTACCATGGTTATTATGTGGGTGGAGGGGATCTAGTACGAGTGTACCGTGGTTATTATGTGGGTGGAGGGGATCTAGTACGAGTGTACCATGGTTATTATGTGGGTGGAAGGATCTTGTACGAGTGTACCGTGGTTATTATGTGGGTGGAGGGGATCTAGTACGAGTGTAGCATGGTTATTATGTGGGTGGAGGGGATCTAGTACGAGTGTACCATGGTTATTATGTAGGTGGAGGTGATCTAGTACGAGCGTACTATGGTTATTATATGGGTAGAGGTGATCTAGTACGAATGTACCATGGTTATTATGTGGGTTGAGGGGATCTAGTACGAGTGTGCCATGGTTATTATGTGGTTGGAGGGGATCTAGTACGAGTGTACCATGGTTATTATGTGGGTGGAGGGGATCTAGTACGAGTGTACCGTGGTTATTATGTGGGTGGAGGGATCTAGTACGAATGTACCGTGGTTATTATGTGGGTGGAGGGGATCTAGTACGAGTGTAGCATGGTTATTATGTGGGTGGAGGGTGTACCACAGTAATTCCGGCACTGGTGGGCAAGCTTTATAACTTACAGCCATTTTGCCTGTCTATATAATCATGATCTTATGACTTTAATTAATTCTCCCAACTTGCAGTACTGTTCTCTTATTTGGGCAAATACGTACCAACAAGAGGTAATAACCTTTGGATATAACACAAGAAAGCTACCAGGACCATTACTCTGGGCGATTACTCGGCCCATGCATATTTTGATGTACACATTCAACAGCCACATGCTACATCTACTGTTTTCTATATAGGCACTGTGACGTTCATAACCACGACACTCGGTTATTTCAATCCTCAGGTCAGTACAAATATAAACACATTTTCAGGCAGTGATATGGGCTTTCTGTTGTGGAACTCCGTGTCAGCGGATACCAAACTAAATTTTACCAAACAACAAGTTCAAATATAATGCGAAAATATTTTTTTTGTCATGTCATCAGTTAACACAATTGGTTTGGTATTATCTGCCCTCAGTAGATTTTCATGAATGAATAGTTTAATGTAAATTGCATTTATCTTATAGTCATTCTCGATAAGACTATCCTACCTTTGCTCTACCATTATATGTTATGTCATGTTCTCTCTAGCACAACCTGTTCTGCTTAATATTAAGTATCATAATATCAGAATTTTCTTGCTTTGTGTTACTGAAATTAGTTATGCTTATACATGCTGATTTTGAACAGGTGGTTCTGCTGCAATCTCACCAGGGTTTCCAATGCATCACGTCAGTTACTTATCCATATAATTCGAAATGAAACTAGACATTCCTTGTATTATTGCAACTGAATAAACTTATTATTATTATTAACAAATATTACCACACGGCATCCACATAATTTATCGTATGGCCTACGAGCACAAGGTACGGGCGTAACGGAAATAACGCACTGTATATTGATGTCACTCGAGTGTTATCGGTTAGATAACAATATTTCGTGACTGTTGTCTCTGAGCAGTCGATGCCCTGAACGAGCTGATAATTCAACTGCGAGGTGACGACTCTTGCCAAGGCTGGGTTGCCGCATTCGCCGTCGTCCCGAGAACCCGTCTCAGCGACAGCACGTGAGCACCTTTGTGTACGACAACTATCTATTCACGTACAGTCGGAGTGTCTCGAGAAACCAAGGTCTTGCAGCCTGTTGCTGCCGCCACGAATCATGTAATACTTCGGTCAGCCTTCTGTGCTTCAACCCACTATTTCCGTACAAAGACGCAAGGGCAAAGGAGATATTCCTACAATATCAGACAGCTTTTGTGGGTAAATCCTTTGTTGTACTTTCTCAAAATCATCTCGTTGTGTATGTCTTTCCTGTTGCTTTCTGACACCAGCGGTAGTCTGGTCGAACGTGGTATAAATTGACAAATCAGAACCCGCCACAGCCACCTCCGCCGCCACTGTCACAGCCACCGCCGCCTCCGCCGTCTCCGCCGCCACCGCCGCCACCGCCGCCACCGCCGCCACCGCCGCCACCGCCGCCACCGCCGCCACCGCCGCCACCGCCGCCACCACTGTCGAAACCACCGCCGTAGCCACCGTCCGCGAAGCCATCACCTCCACCGCTACCGAAACCACTTCCGCAGCCACCACCACTGTCGAACACAGCAACGTCCCCTGTTCTTTCTCAAAATCATAGTCTGGTCGAACGTGGTGTATATTGACAAATCAGAATCCGCCACAGCCACCTCCGCCGCCACTGTCACAGCCACCGCCGCCACCGCCGCCACCGCCGCCACCGCCGCCACCGCCGCCATCGCCGCCACCGCCGCCACCGCCGCCACCGCCGCCACCACTGTCGAAACCACCACTGCAGCCACCGTCCTCGAAGCCGACGCCTCTACCGCTACCGAAGCCACTTCCGACGAAGACAACAACGTCCCCTGTTCCGCTGCTGTGATGCGCGCTACCCAGGAAGTTTCCTCTGACACCAGCGGCAGTCTGGTCGAACGTGGTGTAAATTGACAAATCAGAATCCGCCACCGCCACTGTCACAGCCACCGCCGCCACCGCCGCCACTGTCACAGCCACCGTCGCCACCGCCGCCACCGCCGCCACCGCCGCCACCGCCGCCACCACTGTCGAAACCACCGCCGCAGCCACCGTCCTCGAAGCCAACACCTCCATCGCCACCGAGGCCACTTCCGCAGCCACCACCACCGACGAAGACAACAACGTCCCCTGTTCCGTTGCTGTGATGCGCGCTACCAAGGTAGTTTCCACTAGTCCGGTTCGCCGTTTCAAGGCGGTGGCCACCCGTGTGGTTACTGCTGTTGACGTCGCCACCGTGGTCACAGCAGCACAAATAAATGAAGACGTAAACGATTATCACTCCCACCACCACGCCGAAGATACCAAACACCACCCCTGGTGTTGTTCCAACGGATCTCGCGACGCAATCTTGTTTTCCCGACTGAACCTCTCTGTTTAAAACAAAACCACAATGAGTCGTTTATTAAAAAATATATCAACCAATACGTAACACCCTTTATTAGTTTGAAAACTGGTGAAAATTATTATGCTTAATGCCATTTTTATTAATTGAATTTTCTTCAGGGTAAAACTGCCACGGGCTGGAAGAAATTCTTGTAATGAGGCTAACTTCGCGACCGCTGAAAGCGATCGACATTTCATTCTTTGGCCAAACGTTTCACTTGACCACCATTATTAGTCAGCTCCTCCATTTTTGTAGTTTATGACATCATATATTTAACTCTGATATATTTATGTGTGTACTCACAGGTATTGCTTGGGGATATACGTCAGTCCAGTTCCGAAACGCCGATCTTTGAAGATATCACTCGTTTTGTTAACTACCATTCTGACGCTCCAATCTGAGAGTTTCTTCCGCACACAGCTCTCCGTTCTCAGCCACGGCTGCGAGAGACACAGTGTAAACATTTTGTTGCTCTTGTTTTCTCATGCAACAGACAATATCGTGTGTTTGGATTATTGCCTACAAAGAAACGATTCATGCCCATTTCGCATACTAATCCAGTAGAAATTAACACACGTTTGACCAAACCCGAACATTTTGGTTAAAAGGTCAATTTTTTTCTTAAAACGACTAGTAGGGTTTCCTGGATTTGCAGAAAAAATGTAACCAAAATCAACCCTTGGGTATATATTTTGTTCAGGAACAATATGCATACGCTGCTTTCATCATCTTTTCTTTTATTGGCTATCCATAACAGTTTGGCGCCATTGCGTATACGTGGCATGAAAGGCCAATCACGACGTTGTTAACGATTTTGTTAACGATATATTGCAAAGAGGGCACGAGCCAAATAGACAATATTTTACCAATCGGTACCATTTTTTTGGGGCAAACTCTAATATGCATTTTTGCTTTATCCCTAGTTAATATTTATGTATTACCCGCAAGTGGTAGCTAAAAGTGTTGTGTGTGTGTGTGTGTGTGTGTGTGTGTGTGTGTGTGTGTGTGTGTGTGTGTGTGTGTGTGTGTGTGTGTGTGTGTGTGTGTGTGTGGGGGTGGGGGTGGGAGGGGGTGGGGTGTGCGTGCGTGCGTGCGTGCGCGTGTGTGTGTGTGTGTGTGAGTGTATGTGTGTGTGAGTGTGTGCTGTATTTTTTTAACAATCAGCAGAACTTCTTTATCCCCACCCTATAAAATTGCAAGCGCCTATTTTGTAAAAAATACACCTTAAGATTAAATAATCAAATTTCATTTATTTGCTATTGTGACAAACATTGACATTATTCCTGGTAATTTTAAGCCATTCTGCATCACTCTGTGGGGGGCAGTTACTGATTTCCTGGCCTAACCATTCCCACTATGTAAAGTCAGCAGTGGCAACATATACGTATTCAAATAAAATTATAGCACAATATCCGCATTAAATTGTTGTTTGTTTTGTAATTGTGACGCCCACTAACATTACTCCGGGTCATTTTGAGTCATTCAACATCAATCTGTGGATGCTGGTATTGATTTCCTGGCCAAAACATCCCACAACCCTGTAAAGCCGCGAGTGTGTCTTTTGCTGTCAACAAAGTACACTTAAGACATAATTGTAACGCTTTAAATTGTAAACTTTGTTATTGTGATATCCATAGACATTAATTCTGGTCATGTTGAGTTATTTGGCATCTCCTTGCGGGTGCGGGTGTTGATTCACTGGCCCAAAACCTACCACCACTTTCGAGAAAAAGGTACTTGAGACATTATAGGGTGGGGAAAGATTGTGGTCAGGGTATCAATATTTGCACACAAAGAGACATGCCAAATTGTTCAAGATGGCTAGTATTGATGGCAATGGATGTCATAGTATCAAAACCCGAAGTAATATGGCTAAATGGTGACAAAGTTATGTTAATAAATATTTGTTTGACAAAGAAAGCATTCGCGACCTTACAGGGTGGGGTAGTGTTGTGGCTTGGAAATTAGTAACCTACATAGATATATCAAATGGCTAAACACGACCAGGAGTACTGCCAGTGGGTGTCATGATATCAAACAACCCAATGTAATATGCTAAATGGGCAATAATGTTACCTTAATATGTATATGTTTGATACAATAAGCACTCACAACCTTATAGGGTGGGGTAGTGTTTATCGAGCGATAATTAATGTGGCACTAATTAAACTTTATGATTCATTTTTAATGCAGGGCAACATTATTCATAGAATAGAAAACATATTAGCCAATAAATAAGACAGTAATAAAATACGACAAACATACGCAAACACAAATCGGAACCACAAAATTGGATCACAACCCCAAATCAAGGATGGGGGTAAAAATCAAGGTTCCCCAGGATTGAATTTGGTTGCATTTTCCGTGGGAACTCTGGGTACCCACCTGGTCATCTCAAAACAGAAATTGTTTATTTTTTACTTAATGTCCGGGTTATCGTCAATTTCTACTGGACTATTCTTCCATTTCGCCTACTGTGGAGTTATGACGACACGCACGCACACGCAGAGGCAAGCACGCACGCATGCATCAAATTAGTAATTAGCAAAACAAAAATTTCTCACCGATACGTCGATCTGAGACGCCACTTTGGTTGTCGCAGTCTCTAAACTTCCACAACGTGTTTCCCAGGTGCTAGGAAAGTGCACTGGTCTCATCCAGGTTCGCAATGTCACGTGATGGGCATCTGTTGAATAACACATGTTGAAATAACTACAGTGTAGCACATTCGTCCAGTGCAGCTTAGAAGAGACTCAAATAATAACACACATTTAACCGTGTTACTAAAGTAATTACACAGAATAAAACGGTGACCAATACGTGGTTCTATTTCGCGTTGTGCCTAAACGTTGCCCTGTTTGCCATTTAATGTTAATGTTATTGAGATAGGTGTATTACTATTGCAATACTGTTGCGATAGTTTCATAATTATTCCATTAGTTCCATTGCTATTGTATCACGGAATAGCGAATAGCCAGGACAGCTGGCATCATTCGTGGGTGACGCCATCGCGTGGCCCTGGGAGCAGTTAATTTAAAACAGTAAATCCGTGAATGTTGCCGTTGTGATCGACGGTTGTTGATGTTAGGTTGATATGAAAGAATTACCAAGTAAACTTGAAAAAAGTTTGTTTACGAACAGTATTACAGTGACACATGTGGCCTGCTGATTTGTTTTTCAACTATCGTTACTATCGACGGTAATTATTGATAGTTAAATATATTATCGGTAGCACTGTACCGTCACATCGACCATTGCGATGCAAAGATAGTTCAATATTGTGGTTACCCCCGTATTGGGAGCGGTTCGTGTGGCGTGACCCCGTAGCGTCGCCAGGAGCGGTTCGTGTGGCGTGCGCCCGTAGTGTCGCCAGGACGCTAGCGCTGTGTTGACTCTCTCGACTCTACATTTAAAGAGCACGCACGGGTAGGATCTGTTTTAGTAACACACGGTGACAACCAGCCTTGACATGAGTGACAGCCTCGCGAAGAAATAGAACGTCACTGGACAGTTAGAATGAACAGGTATGTCAGGGGTGACCAGTATAAGGACGTACGTTTACCTCTATGTGTTCATAACATATAACTTAATTTAGCTCTTTTACCGACCGACCGACCGAGTACAAAAGGTACAACGAACCGTCTTGTCTCGTGAGCAACCGAGTCGGGTCACAAACCGACGACTTGCTGCCGTTGTTGCTGCAGTCGTCGACGTCGAGTTGTGAGTTCGGGAACTCGGACTTGGTCCAAGAGTCGGTCGCAGCTGCCGAGTTGACAAGTGCATTCGCTACCAGTATAACACATACAGCGACCGACATGACGTTGGTATCACCGGATTTCTGAAACAGCCAACCGACCGTTAACAGCCAAGCCTACACTAGTAATGATTTATTTCGTTCGTTGTCTGTGCCTCTCGGTGAGTAGACCTCGGTACATTAGAATAAGTAAACAACGATATCGACCTTGTTGATCTGTCGGCGCGAGCGCGGTGATATAGCTGTCTTTGCTGTGTGTGTGTGTGTGTGTCACAAGTCCCCCTCAACACTCCTATACGTACAGTTCTGCTGCATCATTTGACTCAGCGGTGATCTAAAAATAGATGCACGCGCAGTGGCTACGAGAAACCTCATCGCCATAAAACACACATAATTATGCCGGATAGGAATTTCCACGGACAGACGCACACGCGGAAGTACGCTCGTGCACTAGAGCACGCAAACAGGACCGGA
Source organism: Lamellibrachia satsuma (assembly GCA_033239005.1). Lineage (NCBI taxonomy): Eukaryota > Metazoa > Annelida > Polychaeta > Sabellida > Siboglinidae > Lamellibrachia > Lamellibrachia satsuma. The sequence continues at coordinate 3,379,263 of BSQZ01000002.1, read as the reverse complement.
ACCAGACGCAACGTACGACCGACGCCCCATACGTCACACGCGTCATCGTGTTATGCATGGGATATTGTCGACTGATGCGTATTGATGCACACAAAAGTATGTCCGATGAACGAGCATCGGGGCAGATGGGCGTGGATCTAATTCAATCGCATCTGAGTTCCTGTGCATGATTATGTAATCATAAAATCATGTCATTATTAAAACCATCAGTGACACATTGGGGGGGGTCATTTGGCTCATTTTCTCTCTCGTGAAACTAGATGCGCCACTACACGTTAGTATGGTAAACTACTGGCAGACTAAGCTTGCCCCCCTTGGGCGTCCCCTTTGAGAGATCCTACACACTCCACCGAAAAATCATGCAATTATCATAACTGTGTTAATTGACTATCCTTTGAACATAGGCAATGATAACTCACGTTTCTACCAAAAGATATCCGTTCTCCCGAGCACTCTTTTACACATCAGGCGCACGGAGACAGTTAAACACATACGTTTTTGATATGTTTATTTATTTCTACCCCACACCCCAGAATACAACAAACCGCGGGGCACTCCTGTTTTGTGACACATAAACAAGCAATTGTTTACAGTCAGACACCGGCCGTTTGAGATTGGGCCACATCGTGTGATGGATCGTCTTTGTGTCTGAACATCCGGGACCAGTTGAAGAACGTAGCTGATCAAGCAACACTAAAAAACACTCTCCTTATTTACTGTTTACTAGCAAAATCTTCCATCCTGCGGACGGGATAACATTATCACAGAAATATTTGCGACGTATTTCTTGCAGCTATATTAACGGGTAACGACGTCTTGCCTTTGTGCATGATGTAACTTTGGACAATTCGATTGTTTGTATAAAAGGTAATAGAGGGGTGAATTTTGAACAAATTAAACTGAGACGACCTGACCGTGGGTCGTAGATGAACGCACGGGATGCAAAGCCCAAGATGCAAAGCGCCCAGGAAGAGTAGCATAATATACGTACATATATACACACATACATATGTACACACACACATACATACATGCACACATACATACGTACACACATACATACGTACATATATACATACATACATACATACATACATACATACATACATACATACATACATACATACATACATACATACATACACACACACACATACATACATACATACATACATACATACACATATACATACGTACACACATACATACATACACACATACATACATACACACACATACATACATACACACACACACACACACACACACACACACACACACACACACACACACACACACACACACACACACACACACACACACACATACATACATACACACACATACATACGTACACACATGCATACATACTCACAGTGGAATATTTAAGGAATAATACACTGTTTGTTGATGTCACGAGATTGTTGTCAGCCAGATAACATCAAGAGAGCTGAAGGTACGAGTGACGTTATATGGCTGGTAACATTAATGTGATGTCGGACACTGTTGCCGCCGCGTGCACTCTACTTTTAGTCCCCGCTGTTCCAGACAACGACTCTACCCATCAACTCGTCCCCGTTGTTCCAGACAACGACTCTACCCATCAACTCGTCCCCGCTGTACGAGACAACCGCTGTACCCATCAAATCATCCCCCGCTGTACGAGATAGCGACAGTACCTACCCATAAACTCGTCCCTGCTGTACAAGACAACGACAGTGCCCAACTCGTTCCCGCTGTACGATACAACAACAGTACCCACCAACTCGTTCCCGCTATACGAGTCAACAACTACCCATCAACGGGTCCCCGCTGTACGAGAAAACGACTGTACCTACCAACTTTTTCCCGATGTACGAGACAACAACTGTACTCACCAACTTTTTCCCGATGTACGAGACAACAACTGTCCATCAACTCGTACCCGCTGTTCGAGACGACGACTGTACCCACCTAATTGTTCTTCCACAGAAAAAAGTGTAAATTTCTATAGTGTTGACAGACGTGCAAAGCTTTTTTTGGGGGGGGGGGTGGCGTCAGTTAGATAAATCCTCAAGGATTGTATTCTGGCAATGTATTGAGTGTCCCACCCCACGGAGTCACCCTAAAGCACAGTGGAATATTTCTACACGTCGGAGGAGCCGAGTGACGTAACTGCACCAACATCGCTATGGTTGACCGCACTCGAGTCGTCAGAGCAATAAATTAAACGTCGTTATTTTTGGACTGAGCATAGCCTACTCGAACTTTCGTTGGGTTACTGGGGTATTCGTGTAGGGTGTTTGCTTTTACGTGTTTTTACGTGCTACATGCAGAGCGATTGTGGCGTAAGATTGCTACTGATACGAACAGTTTTAGCCTCATTTAGCATTAAGTGATGGTCCATCATCCATCGTTTGACGTTAAATGTGCATCACTCGATTCTTCAGTAATACCGACCATGTGACCGGACCATCTAAGCACACTTGATGTAGAACTCGATTCCACATATTCCGCCCTTCAGTGTTTGGCACAATGTATTGCCATCTCATGCCCGCCATCTGCCGTAGGCGGCGCATGTGGAACTAGTCGTCTAACATGGTGTCGGTATGGAGTCCATGTGGAACTAGTCGTCTAACATGGTGTCGGTATGGATTCCATGTGGAACTAGCCGTCTAACATGGTGTCGGTATGGAGTCCATGTGGAACTGTTCTAGTCGTCTAACATGGTGTCGGTATGGAGTCCATGTGGAACTAGCCGTCTAACATGGTGTCGGTATGGAGTCCATGTGGAACTAGTCGTCTAACATGGTGTCGGTATGGAGTCCATGTGGAACTAGTCGTCTAACATGGTGTCGGTATGGAGTCCATGTGGAACTAGTCGTCTAACATGGTGTCGGTATGGAGTCCATGTGGAACTAGTCGTCTAACATGGTGTCGGTATGGATTCCATGTGGAACTAGCCGTCTAACATGGTGTCGGTATGGAGTCCATGTGGAACTGTTCTAGTCGTCTAACATGGTGTCGGTATGGAGTCCATGTGGAACTAGCCGTCTAACATGGTGTCGGTATGGAGTCCATGTGGAACTGTTCTAGTCGTCTAACATGGTGTTGGTATGGAGTCCATGTGGAACTGTTCTAGCCGTCTAACATGGTGTCGGTATGGAGTCCATGTGGAACTGTTCTAGTCGTCTAACATGGTGTCGGTATGGAGTCCATGTGGAACTAGCCGTCTAACATGGTGTCGGTATGGAGTCCATGTGGAACTAGTCGTCTAACATGGTGTCGGTATGGAGTCCATGTGGAACTAGCCGTCTAACATGGTGTCGGTATGGAGTCCATGTGGAACTGTTCTAGTCGTCTAACATGGTGTCGGTATGGAGTCCATGTGGAACTGTTCTACCCGTCTAACATGGTGTCGGTATGGAGTCCATGTGGAACTGTTCTAGTCGTCTAACATGGTGTCGGTATGGAGTCCATGTGGAACTAGTCGTCTAACATGGTGTCGGTATGGAGTCCATGTGGAACTAGCCGTCTAACATGGTGTCGGTATGGAGTCCATGTGGAACTGTTCTAGTCGTCTAACATGGTGTCGGTATGGAGTCCATGTGGCACTAGCCGTCTAACATGGTGTCGGTATGGAGTCCATGTGGAACTAGTCGTCTAACATGGTGTCGGTATGGAGTCCATGTGGAACTAGCCGTCTAACATGGTGTCGGTATGGAGTCCATGTGGAACTGTTCTAGTCGTCTAACATGGTGTCGGTATGGAGTCCATGTGGAACTGTTCTAGCCGTCTAACATGGTGTCGGTATGGAGTCCATGGGGAACTGTTCTAGTCGTCTAACATGGTGTCGGTATGGAGTCCATGTGGAACTAGCCGTCTAACATGGTGTCGATATGGAGTCCATGTGGAACTAGCCGTCTAACATGGTGTCAGTATGGAGTCCATGTGGAACTGTTCTAGCCGTCTAAAATGGTGTCGGTATGGAGTACATGTGGAACTGTTCTAGTCGTCTAACATGGTGTCGGTATGGAGTCCATGTGGAACTGTTCTAGTCGTCTAACATGGTGTCGGTATGGAGTCCATGTGGAACTGTTCTAGTCGTCTAACATGGTGTCGGTATGGAATTCATGTGGAACTGTTCTAGTCGTCTAACATGGTGTCGGTATGGAGTCCATGTGGAACTAGTCTTCTAACATGGTGTCGGTATGGAGTCCATGTGGAATTAGTCGTTTAACATGGTGTCGATATGGAGTCCATGTGTAACTAGTCGTCTAACATGGTGTCGGTATGGAGTCCATGTGGAACTGTTCTAGTCGTCTAACATGGTGTTGGTATGGAATCCATGTGGAACTGTTCTAGTCGTCTAACATGGTGTCGGTATGGAGTCCATGTGGAACTAGTCATCTAACATGGTGTCGGTATGGAGTCCATGTGGAACTAGTCGTTTAACATGGTGTCGGTATGGAGTCCATGTGGAACTAGTCGTCTAACATGGTGTCGGAATGGAGTCCATGTGGAACTGTTCTAGTCGTCTAACATGGTGTCGGTATGGAGTCCATGTGGAACTAGCCGTCTAACATGGTGTCGGTATGGAGTCCATGTGGAACTGTTCTAGTCGTCTAACATGGTGTCGGCATGGAGTCCATGTGGAACTAGTCGTCTAACATGGTGTCGGTATGGAGTCCATGTGGAACTGTTCTAGTCGTCTAACATGGTGTCGGTATGGAGTCCATGTGGAACTAGCCGTCTAACATGGTGTCGGTATGGAGTCCATGTGGAACTGTTCTAGTCGTCTAACATGGTGTCGGCATGGAGTCCATGTGGAACTAGCCGTCTAACATGGTGTCGGTATGGAGTCCATGTGGAACTGTTCTAGTCGTCTAACATGGTGTCGGTATGGAGTCCATGTGGAACTAGTCGTCTAACATGGTGTCGGTATGGAGTCCATGTGGAACTAGTCGTCTAACATGGTGTCGGTATGGAGTCCATGTGGAACTGTTCTAGCCGTCTAACATGGTGTCGGTATGGAGTCCATGTGGAACTAGTCGTCTAACATGGTGTCGGTATGGAGTCCATGTGGAACTAGTCGTCTAACATGGTGTCGGTATGGAGTCCATGTTGAACTAGTCGTCTAACATGGTGTCGGTATGGAGTCCATGTGGAACTAGCCGTCTAACATGGTGTCGGTATGGAGTCCATGCTTTATATCCGTAGAGCGGATTGCACCCATATTATTGCACGTTTCTGTTGCATTTCATCAATGCCGGTGTAACGGGCCCAGAGTAGTCCCGTGCCGAAAGTCAGCGGAAGTATGCATTTTGCGTATTGCGCATGCGCACGCAAACGCAGTGGACGCCATGCAACCCGCGTGAGCAACGTGACCTCAGGTAACCCGATCAACTTTGACCCCGTGCCAGGAGTATTCAGGCTTAGCGAGACTGATGCAGATTCAGCTGACCCACATGACCCCCACGATGTTGACCTTATTTTGTCAGCGAGCTCGTCACGGGAGGCCTAGCTTTTTAAGAAAGTTGAAAGTCGTTTGATTAGAACGTGGCAACTGATGGAGCATCAGAAGAAATGTAGGAGAGACGAAAGTACAAAAATTATATGGAGTGCATTAAAATTTATTTGGTGAAAAAGAAACATCTTGCGAGTGACAAGCGCATGAGAAATGCTGTGTTGAAGGCAACGAAAGATCACAAGTAGTAGTACGAAGTAGACGGTGAGTAGGCCTATATAACTTTGAGACCCTTATATATACACACATATATATATATATATATATATATATATATATATATATATATATATATATATATATATATATATATATATATATATATATATATATATATATATATATATATATATATATATATATATATAAAAATATATAGCCATTATTTGGTAATACCCATTATTTTAAATCACCAGTGACCAAGTGTAGGAGTGCAAGCACCCAAATGAAATGTTAGACAATTTGCATTTGAAAGAAGTACGATTATTAAACGACAAAAGGACGTGGCTATTCGCGCAGCTGCTCTGCAGATCCCTCTATTAATTACAAAGTGTGGTTGTTATTATTTGCAGAGCTGCACTAGCTTTTGGCATTGCAGAAATAGTTATTGCTATTTGCAAAATTACCATATTGGTATGGTCATTAATGATAATGTTAATGATATATTGTGTCACTTAAGTTATGGCTTCTTACTTGAGGCTTGTCTTGCTGTTTCCACAAAGTAGAAGATTAAATGGCTTCACTTCTTGTATAACAGCCACCTAGTCCATTAAGCTACTTCTTGTTCACTGGTTCAGTAGTGCACATGTATTACTAAGTCAGAGCAGAGTTGCTGTGTTACAGCATTACAAAGTTTACGTCTACATGCTTCAAGGAGGTAGACCTAAAGATACAATATGGCAGCACTTCACTCGTGTTGAAGTTGCTGGGAAAGCTTTGGTTAGGTGCAACTACTGTGCTCATCAACATAGTATCAGGGCCTGCAGGATGTGGTCCCATCATAACAACTGTGCAACATTTGTAAATGAAGTAGGAATTAATAATAGCATTTATGAATATGATTTAATGTTTTTTTGGTAAATTAAATAACATCATTGCAGACTTGTTGTTTCCCGGGGATCTCCTCAGTTTAATTTACTGTCTACTAAATGGCTCATAATGTGATGTAAATATGTGTGACCAGAAAAGTGTCTATGTTATCTATGCGTTAATTATTAACGGAAAAACATAATTATATTTTTGTATAATTGAATGTTAATTTATTACTTGTTTGATTAAATATTATGATCATATTTGTAGAAATGTTGTGCTGTCTGCCAGTGCAGTATTATACAAAGAACTATAATGTTTCGATCATTGTACATGCCTGTCAATAATCATATATAAAAATAATAATAATAAAAAATAATAATAATATTAATATATATATATATATATATATATATATATATATATATATATATATATATATATATATATATATATATATATATATATATATATATATGTATATATGTATGTATATATATATGTATATATATGTATATATATATATATGTATATATATATATATATGTATATATATATATATATGTATATATATATATATATATATATATATATATATATATATATATATATATATAATGTATATATATATATATATATATATATATATATACGTTAATAATGGCAGCAATAAAGGTTTAGTTCTGTAAATCTTTACCGCATGACTCATTTCCCTAACTGTATTATTTGAAATGTTTATCATACGAATTGGGTCGAGATGTTTGTTTACAACGACACCGGCTGTGCGCATAATCAGCATGCGCAATACACAAAATGCATACTTTCGGCACGGGACTACTCTGGGCCCGCGTATACGCGGGCCGAAAGTAGGCGCTTACTGCGCGCATGCGCAATACGCAAGAAGCATACTTCCGCTGACTTTGGGCACGGGACTACTCTGGGCCCGTTACACCGGTCCAAATCAGTGCATTGCACATAATAATGTCCCACAATGTAACTACACCAACGTCCATGGTTCGAAGTCTCGCGTTAGACAAATGGAGACAGCTTGCCTTGTTACCGGAAGCGAGGCTCTGTACGAAGAGTGCGGTTATTATTGATGTAATTTAAACATACGACACATTTCACTGAATTGGACGAACAGGTATGTAACTATTCGTAATAATCACCACAGGAAAGACATCGACAAACAAAAGCCCCGAAATGTTTACACATCTGAAGTGTGTATTCGCAAAAATCACGTCAACCGAGTTAAAACTACTTTCGTGCTGCAAGAGACACTCATCTGTGCCTGCACAGATGACAAACTGTCCAAAGCCTGGAAGCGTGGCTTTTCAAGCCTGCCGATCAGAAACACATTGCCCCCACCATTACAACAGACATTGTAGCTATGTGACAAAAAAAATCAAAGTTAAGGTATGGAAATGTGAGTGGTATCCTTGGAAAGGTCTTGCAGAGACCTTTCCAATGACACAAAGATCTCTCTTATATGACAAACATCAAGAAAGTTATGACAATTTTTATACGCCCAAATTAACCCACTTTTTGGCAATTGTCTTAATGGAAAACAATACATAACGAAATGTGACCTGTGACCCATTTCTGCCATAATTTGGGGATCCAGATAAACAGCCATAATTTTCTTTATAATTGTCCTACATCCAAAATGTTGGTATCATTAGAAAGCTTATTAAAAGACAAATAAGACCACAGTATTCTGAAATAGAAAAACATATTTAATCCTCTTGGAAAAAGTGCTGAAACTATTTTTTTAATGAAGTTAAAAATTTACCTGTGTTCAGTTACGACCAACATTCCGTTACCTGCTGATGGTATATTCCATGTAATCTTGAATTGGTTCTTGCAGCTTAACCCTAAAGCCAGTAAAAGATCTTGCCCTTCTCCAAATTAACTGTCTTGGCCAATAACAAGTCTGGTAAGTAGTCCATGATTATGAATTGATATGATGGCAGATTTAGGCTCAAGTCTAGTTGAAAGTTCAGTCATATATATTTACACAATTATGCATTCATGACAGTTCTAACACAACACCAAATCCTCACAGATAAGGTCTGCTCCCAGTTCATACATAGAAATTGTGTAATCCACTGCATCGTCATAGGTTTCACCACTGTCCCAGTAACTCACAACATATGGAATCACATTTCCTTTCCTTCAGCTTCTCAATTCTGCCAGAATATGTAGTCTTCTCCTTTGTGTCTGCATCATACCAAGTGTGGCATATGTTCCGACCAACAGCAGCACCAGTCAGGATGTCTGCAAGATCAGACCAAGTGGTTTCATCGCGATCCGGGAATGTAGCTTGAATGTCTCTCAAGTCAACACTTTTGACTTTCGCCTCAATAACCTTTCTTTCTCTCTCCACTTTCTTCTGTGTCTTCATTGCTGCATGCATAGAGAGCTCCTTCCTAAACTCAACCTGTTTCTTTTGACTTGCCTTCCTATTTTTCCTTGCCCTACGAACAGCCCAGTTCACAATTCGTTCCCTCTGAACAGACGATCCATGTATGGCACCACACCATTCTTTCTAGCCCTCATCCTCGCCCTGAGGAAATCAATGCTGGCATGTTTGCACATCTGCTTTCCAGCACTGAACATTCCCATAATGGCCCATCTTCAGATCTTGGCCAGGTATGGGGCTGTAGGTATACATCAAGAATTGCCGAGCAGCACCTACCTTGGTTGGCAAAACCGACTTCTTCTTCATGTTGATGGACAGACAAACCTGAGAAAGAGAAATGCAAATTTAAAATCACAAATGGGATGGCAAAAGAAATCATAGCCCAGTCTGCCTTACCAGTAAAAATTTTTAATCACCCTAAAAATTCAAACAACAGACACTTCAAAAATAGATACCATAATTCTTTGAGAATGTCAAGGTAAATTTTATTACATGATTAAAGTACACAATTGAGTGTGAAATAACCACTGAAAACAACACATTTTCATGATGACAGCATTTCAGCATGTGAAGCACATGGCAATTGTTTTGTAACTATCAAGTATCAGCCAATCAGATTGCCAGAAATCAGTCACGTGACCTGCATTACGCCAGCTGAATCTATTTTGGCCCAAGGAGGTAGCTTTCAAAATCTTCAATAATTGGCGTTACAAAGTAAAAAAAATGCCTAAATTGCACCATGAATAACTTGATAAGAAATAAATCTAACAATCAGAACCATTTGTAGTGACATTCGATAAAGTTTAGTAGGTTCAAATGGACAATGAATCTGATGTAAAATTCTGCCAGCTTGGGCATTTCCAATGTTGACATCAATTTCTGCGCATCCAAATAGATCACTTGGGAATCGTTCAAACAACGTGAAAAGTTCATGAAATACAGAAAACTAATGAAGGAATAATATTATCATAGTTCTGTAAGATATTGTACTCACCTTCAGGTAAAGCGATGATGATTTTGATGGGCAAACAAACACCCAAATTCACGCGAAAACTTTTGGAAGTCTTCCCGTCGTCGGATTCAGAAATTTCGAAAACGCGGTGAATGGAGAATCTGTGATCTACGTCATCAAAACAAGAGATCTGGGGTAGCTAGAAAAAAACGCACGACGAAGCGAAGAGTGCGCCTACTGCTACACGGCTCAGCAGCGCAGGTCGATCTGGTCCGAAATAGTGCTCGAGGCCGAACAAATTAGCGGCAATGCACAGAATTGCCACATACCTAGACATTGTACTCGATTCTGAAAAGAAAACAAATGTTACGCATGTGGTTGACAGCAGGTCACAATGTACATGAGAAACAAGCTTAGAACAGGTAAACAACGTGTCAATTAACAGGTATATCTTTTTTGTAGTACCAAAACAAATTAAAAAGAAAACAGTTATTTTACATCTGAAAGCAATGTAGTTGGAACATTTTCAAGGGTACTTTATAAAGTATGGATAATTTTAAGTTAATCTATGAATTTTTAACCATGTGCACTGTCCATTTATATTAGGGAATGTCTAATTTGTTACACAACATTTTGCTTACCTGTTCCCAGCTTCCCCAAATTTGTAATTTCTGAAAATTATGTTGTGGGCAGTACACGTTACTACACATATACGAGGGTGTGTGGCAGGAAATGGGAGGTTGGTCCTAAACATTGGTGGGAAGTTGGCCTCACAAATAGATGGGATTGGTGGGACCCCCCATAAGACGTATTGTATATGTCCAACAGGTCGACGGCTGATGGATTTTGTCAGATTGGATGTTGCAGCACAGTTGCTCAAAGTCATTGCCCATTTCGTAATGATAATTGCACAGCACCAACTTGGTGAAGTAACACTTCCGACTGGCCCTGGATTATTTGTCATGATGCGAAACACAAGGTCTGGCTCCTTTTCTGCCATATGTAGAAGCAGCCCCTTTGCCTGTGGTTCAGTCTGATCTTTAGTGGCAGTTTGGAAGGAATAAAAAGGCACCTTAGAATTATTATGCTATATATTTATTTGAGAATTATTTAAAAAGAAAATGTTGGTGTGCATTTCATTTGTTATTAAAATAAATTTACCTGTATGAGCATTTCTATATTTTAAACCAAATGTTGTCCCTGCCTATTTCTAAACATTTGTGCAATGTGGCATGTTTCTGATGATAATATGCAAATTTGTCACTGCAAATTATGATACCTAAAGTTCATAATTACTTAAAGGTGCTTAATCAATTCAAATTGTTTGATAGTCTCATTTCAAATGAATTTAGCAAAAAACCAAACCTACCTAGTATCCACTGCAACATACTAACTCGTTTGTGCAACTTTTGCATACAGTTTTTGTGAAAACTGTATACAAAAAGTAACAATAGAATTGCTGAGGAAACAGTTTTCTTCCTTGGTGAAATTTTATGACTTTGTCATGTAATCGGCGAGAGGATGGAGGTCACGCCCATGATCAGCATTGACTCACAAAATGCTTACCATTTTGGATATGTACTATTTTGATCCTTACTTTGTCTAACGAATAAAGTCAAATTCTTTCAATGATTAGAACGAAAATATGCATTTTTTTATTAAATCGACTGCAGATGTTATATAAACTATTCATACACTACATATCTGGATGCCATTGAACTGGAATTGTGATAGGCTAAATCTGTTGAGGAAGCAGTCTTAAATTTAACTCACCATTTTTTTAATTTTACAGTAGATTTACTTAATTCTAATGCATTTTTTATTTGAAATGGTGGTTTCTGTACATTTGGATTCAAAATGAGTAGATTTTTGCCGTTTTGTGGTACATTTTGACTCGAAAGTGGGGGATAGTGAGATTCTGGAGAAAATAAAAAAAAGCGATAGTTCCACTGCCAAAGTGGTAGACTCTGCATGTTCTGTCACCTACATGACACAGAGGTATTGTGTCACCTACATGACACAGAGGTATTGTGGCTGTTGCAAAGGGCTGCATAGATATTTTGTGCACTTATTACTGTCTATAATATTTGGCCCACAACTTGAAATGTTGATCAACAGATAACTTCTTCACCATCCATTTGTTAAGTTAGATGTCTTTGATATTGTAGCTATAATAATAAAACATGTTTTCACTGTTTGTTCAATAAGATAATATTCTACAGATTGTTTTCTGTATTGAAATATAAAGCTGATGCAGATATGTGCTTGTCAGTGATAGGTAGCATGTGAACTGTATGACATGCTAATGTGTGCTTGTCGATGATATGTAGTATGTGAACTGTATGACATACTAATTGATTAAATCCTTAAAATTAGGGTAATTAAGCAAAAACTCAGCTCTGCTGGGTATATTAGTATAATGTTTAGATATTATATTGTATAATTTATTTGATATAACTTATTTCACTACAGTTGACTGTATGCCTAGAAATACCTAAAGCGAGGCTAAGAATGCAGAAACCCTTGTATACTTTATCAGTTGTATTATTGTTATTAAAAGTGTATATTGCAATCTAAATACAATCTTACCTGTAGTTGCTCCTTTCTCTGACGTCTTAGTTTTGTCATGCAAGCACTATCTGCTCTGTTGAGTGTCACAAATCTTGCTATGCCACGTCTCTGTCTCCTTCCACCTCTTCCTCTCGATGCATTCTTTCTTCTCCCTGCACCCGTTTTCTTTCAATCCACCTCTTTCTCTTCTTACTGCATCTCTTTCTTCAGAACCGTTCAAACTCTGTGGGTGAAAGGATGTGATGATGCTAAATTTGTGTTTATAATAATACAGTTTATGACTTTTTATACCAGGAAAAGATTACTTCGCAAATATGTGATAAGCATCCATAATTGATAATGTTTATACTGTTCATATTCTATACTGAAGTTCAAGTTTATATAGTATATAAAATATTATTCCTTTGATCACCAGTTGCTTCCTGGATATTTGTTGTCAAATACTGGGTTTCTGCCTGACATAGGAGCATTTGTCCACAGGCACAATTCACATCAGGAGGGCTGGTATATTACTGCAATTCCATGTGGGTTTTACATAACAGCACAATTGGAGGCATTCCGTTTAATAATGAGACAATATATGTGTAATGAGGCAGGGTAATACACAACACAGTGTCAATGGCTCTTATATCTCCCATCAGACCACAGTACCTGATAACACATTAAATTGGACTGATACTTATCTGTGTGCACTGATGGCGCAGTAGTGACTCACTAAAGCTTCCAATGCCATTATAATAGTTATTGCAGTTTAATTTAAAACAACCATTCTTCCATAACAGTTCTTCCTTCGGCATCTTTCGATGATTATTTACGTGTTTGTTCATATTATGATGCACTGTGTAATCAACTTTTTATTTTGCTACTGTTCAATCTTTCCTCCCATAATTTATCCAAGCATGAACACTGCCGCCATGTATACCAAATTTAATAAAAATCAGATTAATCAAGAATACCACCAGTTGTTGATTTCACCCCAAAGTAAAATTAACGAATAAATGTATATTTTATTATTAAGTTCTAAGATTGTTTTAATGTTACATGTGAATAGCTTTTTTAGTACAACTTTAAATAACATTTGATTAAAATTTCAAAACTGACACATTGAATTAGGGGCACACTTTGCATTTCTTGGACAATGACAAATGTACGTAATTTCACTGAAGTGGGGATCAATATTTTGGTGAAATGTTGGATATGGAATAACCAGATAAACTGTGCCAAGGCAAGGTACCTGACAACTACTTAGTGTGCATTACTCATCATACATTATGTATAACAAAATGAGCATCTGAAGAGAATAACATAATACTACTACACTGTACTACTGTCCTGACACTAGTCTAATAACTTAATACTACTACACTGTACTACTGTCCTGACACTAGTCCAATAACATAATACTACTACACTGTACTACTGTCCTGACACTAGTCTAATAACATAATACTACTACACTGTACTACTGTCCTGACACTAGTCCAATAACATAATACTACTACACTGCACTACTGTCCTGACACTAGTCTAATTACATGAGTGTGTTTCTGCTACACTAAGCCTATGCCATGGAGACTATCCACATAACCACATGTGGTTTTTCATAGCCAAGGTTTTTGATTCATTAGAAATTCGGGAGATTTGTTCTCACGTGCGGGTGACCGGGAGATTTGATAGATTTTCGGGAATCTGCCGGCGAATCCGGGAGACTTAACATGTTTGATTACAACTACTATTATCAAAATCGCATTGCCGATGTATCCGCGCCTGCACCCGCACACGTTTATATGCTGATATGAAAGTTTCAGAGCAGTGTGGTATTGCAGCTTCAAAGGGAAATCAAATTATTGGATTGATTAGAAGAAACATAACATACAAGGGAAAAAAGTAAAAAAAAAGTTAGTTATACCTCTGTATAAAGCAACAGTTAGACCTCATTTAGAATACTGTATACAAGCATGGAGACCATATCGTAAGAAGGATATAGATACACTTGAACGCATACAAAGGAGAGCAACTAATATGATTCCAGAACTGAGAGACCTTAGTTATGAAAAACGTCTGAAAGAATGTGGTTTAACAACTCTAGAGACAAGGCGGTTAAGAGGAGATCAGATTGAAGTTTTTAAGATATTGAATGGGTATGAAAATATGTTTTTTTTACTCAAGAAGGATAGCAGAACTAGAGGACATGAGGTAAAATTAGTAAAGGATCAATGTAGATTGGATATCAGGAAGCACTCTTTCTCACAGAGGACAATAAATGAATGGAACAAATTGTCTACAGATTGTGAAACTGCTAGCAGCGTGAATATGTTTAAAAACAAGGTTGACACATATCTCAGGAGGGCGGGTTATAAGTAGATGAACATTGTTGGACTCTCGATAAGCCAATGGCTTCCTTGTCCACTTGCCATCTGGGCCTTTGGCTTGGATGGCAAATCTTGTTATACACACGCACACCCAAACGCACACGCACACCCAAACGCACACGAACACCCACACGCACACCCACACCCATACGCACACCCACACCCACACGCACATACGTTTACACACACGCACGTACGCACGCACGCACACACGCGTTACAACTCGAAATTAAAATGTTGATTTATTAACACTTTCATGTGAGCCAAATCAAATCAAACAGGGTATGAGAATACATACATAGCAACACGCACAACTCAGCGATGATTTGACACGCACGCACGTACGCACGCACGTACGCACGCATGCACATACACAAGCACCCACACACGCACCCATGCACGCACGCACCCACGCACGCACGCATTGTTATGAGACAGTGTATTTACAATAGCAAATGGTCGAGACGTTATCCAAATTAGATCGATAGCAGGTTGTGCTTGATCCATGCAGTACGCGATTTCGCGATACTTTTGCGTTTAATTTTAAAATGTCGCGTAACAACACTGAATACTGAACAACACCTGTGTCCCGTGATTTTCTTCAAAGTTACACATTCTGTAGCGGAGCAATACATATTTGCAATAAATATAATATATATATATATATATATATATATATATATATATATATATATATATATATATATATATATATATATATATATATATATATATATATATATATATATATATATATATATGTATATGTATATGTATATGTATATATATATATATATATATATATATATATATATATATATATATATATATATATATATATATATATATATATATATATATATATATCGCTATGCAAATATGAAGTCGGGGAGAGGGATACTTAACCCTTTATTTACCACTGTTGCACGGGTGCAACATACATTTTGGGTAACTATTTAGTAGTGGTCAATATATCTGTTCACCCTTCTTTACCAATGTAGTCACTGCTACATATATAGTTCAATCTAAATACATCAGATGATGCTGGCTATTCCGATGATGAGAATAATCCTTCAATCCCACAATGCATAATTTTACTGACACTACGTATTCGAAGATTGCGTCAATTACCCGGAAGTTCGTTGGTAGTTCGTAGTACACACTCACACTATCCTTGAGTCGAAAGCACAAACCGGCAGCGTTTAGGCTCCATGCTGTAAACAATTTAATATGCTATGTAGTTACCATATCTGCAGGTTCATCGTCCTCCGTTTTGCTGCTGCTGCGGGTACACCGCGCGTGCCTGTGTCACCTCTAAAAAGTAAAGCGGATCATTATCTAATAATGACTCCCCCGGTAATCATTGCATAGATATATATAGTTTGAATTCCGTGGATATCAAAAATAGCGGAAACTAATTGTACCCCTGCAAAAGAACTAAACAAAGTTCAAACCAGATTTCAAAACGGTTATTTATTTTACCGTTTCATTGACAAGTGCTATTATTCCACGGTTTTTACCGTGTCCCACCTCTGTTTGGGGTCCAACGTTGAACCAATGTAAGAAAGTTTGACCGATGTCAAAAAGTTTGACCGATGGCTGCAAAGCGTTTTTTGAAGAAATATGTCCACGGTGGTTTTTGTACTTTGTGGTCTACCATGGCTATGGTACTTCGCTCTTACGATCGATTACAATACATGTCCGTGTTAAATATATATGAAATGCGTGTTGTACTGTATCTTGTGGATTGGTCTGACTCAGTCAGAATATCCAGTTTACACAATTCGTTTTTAAGAATCATAGACTGACCAAGACTACGCCTTCGTCGAGCAGTCGTGTTAAAGAAGACGAGCAAACGAGCAAATGACATTCTTACTAATAAAACATCTTCACAATTTTCGTATTGATAGGAATAGGAGTGAGCGATTTAAATATGTTCATTGTTAATAACATGGAAGTTATCTCGTGAATGATATGGACATAAAGTGGCATGTAGAAATACAGAGTAACACAAATGAAGAGAGCGTTCAAATTATACAACTTCCATATTCACACTTTCACACTGAAGTCTTCATGACATTGTCGGTCGTCACTGTGAGTATCTAGCGATTGCTGGAGGCAGTCGTTTGTCAGATTAGGCTTAATCACGTCTACCGTAGTAATCTTCGAGAACCTTGCTGTCCTTGTCGGTTAGGTGTAAGACGCATTGTGCATTTATTGTATATGAGCCTCAACACTCACCAGAATTGTGGATTGCTCTCAAGAGCCGATCTACTCGTTAGTTTGAATCTAACAACCCACCTCGTATACAGAAGTAGACAAATTAATTTTTTATACTCGATACATAACTCCAACTCAAATTACAATTATATAATAAAATGGATCAGAAACGGCCAAGGTTTCTGCAGATGTGGTGGGTCACATCAAATAGCAAAATAATTTAACATGGGACATTCCTGGAAACGTATATTTACAGTCCAACCATTTTCATTTTGCTAATAATACTTGTATACGCATAGTTTGGTGCGTTTTCGATGGACTAATCAATAAGTATCTCTGCCACAACCGCAGTCATCCAACACTGGCGCCAAGCTTCCCATGAAAGGGGAGAACTTAGGCACGGGGAACTTGTTGTCCCGACGTTTACCCCCACCACTTGGTGTAAAACAATTACGTGGAACACACGTAATCGAACACAGCAAACCATGACCGTACCGCAGCGATATCCCATAAACGCATTCCAGGAACAGGAATTGCGGCAATTACTGTTGCAAAAACAAACCACACTATTATGGATGATATAATAATAATTAACTTCTATGGCGCCGGTATCCTCTTTAACCTGAGCTCAGAAGCACAACAAAGCAGAATCATTAAGCATAATCGAGAACAGGGACGCACAAACGTCATTATCAGAACGAGGGACAACCTAAGATTTATGGTGGAAATGCAATTTGGAATAAATATGTCTTGAGTTTTGTTCGGAAAATAGCTATAGTTTCAGATGTTTTCAAAGTGATGGGAGGTCATCCCAGACCCTAGGCGCAGCGACAGAGAAAGCACGTTTACCCAAGTTAAGTTGTGTTCTATGCACAATAAGTTGTGAAATTGATGATCTGAGCTGCCTAGGAATATTTGAAAGATGCAGGAGACTAGCCAAGTAGGGTGGTTGTTGTGCAGATAGAGCACAGTATGTAAGAGTGGACAGCTTAACATTAATTCGATAAGAAACAGGATATGGAAAAAACATCGCTAACTTGGATCGACATAATTGCTTGTAATTGCCGCTCGTTTAATCAAATTGTTTGCGTGTTTAGGCGCAGGCTTTATGTACAAATACAGTCGCGTTCTCTTGCTACGCGTACATTGTTCCGTTGACTGCATCCGATTCAACTAACTGTTTATTGTGGTATATGTGTACGACCAAGGATCCGCTTGTGTATTGAATCAAGCACTTCGTAGTCATGAAGGTAAGCTTAGATTAGGCTGTTTTTGTTCTTAACTGGAATCCTACTTTTGATCCAATATGCAATTGGTATACTTATAATACCACATTATGAATATGGTTAGTTTATCGTAGTAACTGAATGATCGTGACATTGTGAACAACAGGAACGTGGACAAGAAAGGTCCTCTATTGACTTTCAACATTCACTGGTAGCAGCATGACAAAGGAAGAGCCGTACAGCGGACTGAGTAAAGTCATAGACTCGATGCGGGAACGGCGGCTGAGACTTGCTGGGTGTTGCTACAGCCGCAGTGGTGATAAGGCATCGATGAGAATCATGTTTTAACCGGCACAAATCAATGCAGACCAGCCTGAACATTCATTACTCTCTAAAAGAAGATGTGGTATTGGAACCTGAAGAGCTGCAAACGGCAATGAGGGTTAGATGTTTGGAGACAGGTGGACTGAGCCAGTTCGACGCCAGTTGTCGACACGATTTGATTTATTAATACTCGCAGTTAATTGTATATGCTCCTACAATATACAGTTAAAAATACATTTGTTCTAATTGCAATAAACGTAACGCGGCTGACATTCTGTTTCGCTACGTTTCCTCGAGACCCAAACGTCTGAACAAAATACTTGGTGTACATAACGCTATCTAGCTACAATTAATGACAACATCAGGGTTGATGCGTTTTCGATAGCGTTACTGGTCATTTATGATTTTAGCAATAGTTCACAAGGCTGCCATCTACAGATGCAAGCTTCAGGTGGAAACGAAAGCCACTGTCTTTTTGAGACTTCGCAATTTGTAAAATACGTCATATATTTGTCTATGATAATTCTTCTTCTTCTTCTTCTTCTTCTGTATATGCCATGTCTCTATCAGATCATATTAACTTAATTTTGTTGATGTTTACATTTATAGGGTGACTCCCATGTTAGCGACATTATATGTCTTAAGGGAGTCTCCCGGCCTTACTTATCTTACCTTATTTAAATTATCAGTGTATATATGTCTAAATAGGTCAAATAAACTGATTCTGAGGTTCTGACGTTGGCGACTATAGCTCTCCACATAATTATTTGCATTTGTCGGCAGCTGAAATGGCTTTGGCTAGTCTTTCAAGACTACTTAGACTATTCGTGTATTTTATTCTGTGTCGGCCTTTAGTGTTTTTTCTTCGATTTTGCCTTCAATAATGGGTTTTCAATCTGACTGTCTCAAGTCCTAGAAATTGGAACTATCATCTTGTGATCGTTTAAAGTAATTAAGTGCCTGTGTTGTCCTGCTCGTTGTAGAACAATGGTTTACAGTACATTAAATACATATCCGACTGTTGCAGGTAGTGGTGTGTGTAGCCGTGGTGTGCCTGTTGGTGTGGAGAGGCAGTGGCGTCAATGGTGCGGGAAGAGCCCTTCCTATGAAGGCCGAGAACTTCGTCATAAAACTCTTCACTGGCGTCAACCCCAACATAGTAAGTACGGGGGGCATCCCTGGCGTCAACCCCCACATAGTAAGTGCAGGGGACATCCCTGGCGTCAACCCCTACATAGTAAGTACAGGGGACATCCCTGGCGTCAACCCCCACATAGTAAGTACAGGGGACATCCCTGGCGTCAACCCCCACATAGTAAGTACAGGGGACATCCCTGGCGTCAACCCCTACGTAGTAAGTACAGGGGACATCCCTGGCGTCAACCCCTACATAGTAAGTACAGGGGACATCCCTGGCGTCAACCCCTACATAGTAAGTACAGGGGATATCCCTGGCGTCAACCCCTACATAGTAAGTACAGGGGGCATCCCTGGCGTCAACTCCTACATAGTAAGTAGACGAGGCATCCCTGGCGTCAACCCCTACATAGTAAGTACACGAGGCATCCCTGGCGTCAACCCCTACATAGTAAGTACCGGGGCATCCCTGGCGTCAACACCTACATAGTAAGTACAGGGGTATCCCTGGCGCATACGATGACGCCGTACGACAGGGAATCCCGTGTTGAATGCGGGTCAGTTGCATCCCTGTCCACTTGCCATCTGAAGCTTGTTGCCTTGGGCGGCAATGCTGTTAAATCGTATTAAAACTGGAGTAAATGTTATGCATATAATATTATGAAGTATTTCATGTCGGTTTTACTACACAGTTTGCTGTGACCACCTGCAAATATTCGTTCTTTCAGACAAAACACCTTTCCATTATATTATGATATCATCTGAAGTTATAGCGTCCTTCCGCAGATATGTAAATATAAAGTTATTCGAAATTGCATTTCCATCCTAAATCTTCGGCAGTCCCTCGGCAATCCCTCGCTCTGATGATGACTTCTGCACGTCCCTGTTCGTGACATAATACTTAGTCTTTCTAGGTTGTTGTGCCTCTGAGCTCAGGTTCCTGATGATTGAGCCGCTACGCTATAACAGGATATTATTATTATTATTATTTATTAATATTATTATATTATGCTGTTTTACATATGTGTGTTGACAGGGGTGGGATCCGTCCAACTTCCTCATCAACCTCGCCGGCAGGTTTGCCAAATGTAAGACGGTCGGCAAGCGTGGCTTCGTGAAGGTCAAACGAAATACACCGGAAGGGGGCGCTATTGTTGCCATCGTCGATTATACGAGGGGTTCCGACGCCGATGCGCCCTCTGTCACCGAGTATGTGAGGCGGGTCTTTAAAAAGTGGATGAAGAACAGCGCCTATGTTGCCCAGGTAGAGTTGATTTCTTCTATAGTTGTAATAGACGTTGTGGTGGCGGCGGTGGACGTATTGGTCATGGCGGGCTCGCGTAGATGAAAACTTGTGGGACTTTCATTAAGCCAATGGTATCATTGTCCGCTTGCTATATTAAAAATTTCGCTTTGGATGGTAATCTTGTTAAATCTTGTTAACTCTTGACACGTTTTTAACATTTGCCAAATATTGTTAAATATGAAAATAATGTGTTCAATGTAGCTCAATTGTGTTAAATATGTGCTGTAGATTCAGAAGGCCGACCTGTTCGGCTGCGCAGTGAGACCTGCGTGCAGTGGCGAGGTGTCCGTCAGCTGTCTCTTCACGCCCCCGTAAGTATCGTCATGGTGACACCTTTAAGGCCGGTTTATACGAACAAATAATTGGCTGATTGGCGGACACAGTTTCGCGCGGCACCACGTTGCAAGAATCGGTAGTGTAAACACCTTCGAGTAACCGATTAACGAGGCCAATTTATTGCTACGATTGTATAAGTGGATGTGGGGTTAGTCCCAAATTTACTGTCAGTCGGCGGCGATTTTGAAGCCGATCCCAGTTAGCGACCACCAGCAGATGTACCCGTCGTGACCTTTCAGCAAAGTTGAAATTGGGAATGGCGCGAATCAAGATCTAGGTCGTAGTGGTTAGACACGTTGCTCGTCTAATGGCACACGTGATTTATCTGCCCATTGTCAAGCGACACAATGTTGCCCGATTCATGTTTGTATGGGGCAGACATGTTTGTAGGAATAATTGATATCGATTTAACGGATACTCATTTAATACCACACCCGTGCAAATGATTAAGGGCTCCATAAAAAACCACGTTCTGAATAAACGGACGCGATGTTCATACAAACATTCACCGTTAGGTTGGCTGTAATATTCCGATTCCAAAACTAGCATAAAATAACACAACGGCTGGAACAAAAGTTGTCTCAGAACATTGTAGGATCATCGAATGTCTTGCTTGGCTTGTAACAGAGGGAACGTTAAGACCACAGAGACGCAGACACCCTGGACCACAAAGACGCCGGCAAGCCCGACCACAAGTATTCAGCCACCAAATAATATATCCGGTACACATTGCTTTCACAAGAAATATTTCATAATTTGATGTTCCTAAGCGACGTCGAAATCATGCAATTTCAAAACTTGAACAAGAACAAAAACGTTTGTTTGGCATTTGAGATGAAACTGATACGTTATAGGAAAAACATATATGCATGTGTACATAGACGACACATCAGTTATTCAACGTGAAATAAATGTGGGTCTTAAGACATCACTGTACGTGCGTGCGTGATGGCGTGCGTGTGAGCTTGCACGCATGCGTGCGTCCGCATTATCATGAAAATAAATGCATCGTGTGAGCGCGTGTATTCTTTTATGAATATGAATTGGTGCATGTTAGATCGTACGCATGTGCATTATTCCATCATGTACGTTTATTGACCATGATATGTCGCCATAATACGCCAGTCATACAGCTGTTACTGCATAAGCCGCCCGGTGTAACAGTATATTGATAAACCATGTAATACATTAACCCAAATTAACGGTATGTCATTTCCTGAACACCGAACAGCATGTTCTTTCTAGTAAGAACACTGTTGAACAGCATGTTCTTTCTAGCAGGAACAGCAGTGAATACTGTGATCTTTCTAGTAAGACATCTCGTGGATAAAATTACAGTGACAAATATTGTAGAAACATTTCCTAAAGCCCTGACACGACTAACGTCTATATGTGGGTGTGTCCGAAGGGATCCAGAGAGCCTTCGCTTTCACGAAGGAAAAGTCTGACCTGGTCGAACGTCTGACGAACACCGTGAGTATGGACGACTTATAGACGGTCGCGGCTAGCCTAGAGGCACTTCTGGGAGGTGCAACGTGTTACATCGTAAATTACTCAGGGTTGGTCAAACGGATCTTGTATAACTGCGTTTTGAAACACGTTAATAATATAGCTTTGGCGATAATTGTTGACTTAAAACGGACTTTCTAAAATGTTATGTTAATGTTATGAACATATAATGATAAATAAAATAAAGCAATGAAACGGGAGAAACTATTGCTCTGCTCCTTTTCTCTGTAGTCCCATGGTGAGGCTGGCACCGATACCGGTCGTAGATTTGTTCACCTTCTTCTTCATAACTAGTCCCGTTTTACTACCGTCTCCACTCCCCTCTATCTCTCGCCCTCATTCTCCACTCCCCTACAACTCCCACAAATCTCTTCTCGCAGTCCCATTTTAGTATCGGTCTTCCTCTTTCCCTTCTACCCTCCACTCCAAGCGCATCTGCTCTCTTCCTCAACCGTTCCCCTTTCATTCTTTTCACCTGTCCAGCCCACTTTAGCCGGCTCCTCACCAGCTTCCTTGTGAGACTCTTTCTCTCACCAACTTCCTCCCTCAGCTCCTCCATTCTTCGTTTGTCGATTCTTTTCACTCCTGCAATTCTTCTCACCCAGTTATTCTCGCAAAATTCTTTTCACTCCTGCAATTCTTCTCACCCAGTTATTCTCGCAAACTTGCTGTCTCTCTTGTTGTGTTTCTGTCATCGCCATGGTCTCTAGTCGTATAGAAATGTTGGTGCGTAATTTAAGAAACTTTCCTTTTAGCTTTGGAGACATGTGTCTATCTCCCATCATCCCTTCCACTTTCCTCCACGCACTCGCCCCAGTTTGTATTCTCTTGCGAATTTCCGTCTCCGTGCCGCCGTCCCCGCAAACCGCTCCACCCAGATATACAAAACTGTCTCGTTGGTTCAGTTTCTTCCCATCTAGTCTTACGTCAAGAACTGTTTTCTGCTGCCCAACCCAAAGCACATCCGTCTTCTCTAGACTTACCTTAAGTCCATGTATTTCTTTCCAATCTACCAACCGCTCTTGAAAGTCTGCTTCACTGTCCGCTACTATTGCCAGGTCATCGGCGCAGCAACTTGCGGAGAATATCCCTTGTACTCGCTTTCCTACTGACCACCTCCACTACTGCAATGAATAACAGTGGGCTTAGTGCACTCCCCTGTCTCAGGCCGACGTCCACCCTGAATTCCTCTGATATTCTCTTTCCGCATACTACCTTTTGCCTCTTCATATGTGCCTTCGACCATCCTCACTTCCGCCTCTGGGACACCCATCCACCTCAACGTGGCCATGGCCATATCTCTCGGAACTGTGTCGTATGCCTTTGCAAGGTCTATGAATCCAAGAGCCATATTCTCCTGTCGCTCCAGTTTCTTTCCCATCAGTTGTCTTAGAGTGAACATCCCATCCTCCGTACCTCTCCCTCTTCTGAAACCTTGTTGTTCTTCTCCCATTTCGCACTCCATTATCCACCTTATTCTTCCATCCAGAATCATCTCTAACATCTTCAGAACGTGACTCAGCAATGTGATACCTCGGTATTTTCCAGGGTCGTGAACATTTCTTTTCCATACAACGACTATTAACCCCGTCCGCCACTCCTCTGGGATCTTCCCCTCTCTCGTGCAGGTATTTAACAACCGCTTTGTCCACCTAACCCCAACACGTTCAGCCATCACCAGCATTTCCACTCACACTTCATCAACTTCATTTTCTTCATTGATCTCTCTACCTCTGAATCCACAACATCCTACAGCTTCACTTGTCCTTATAGTGCACTTGGTAGTTCTATTTCGTTGTTTTCCCTTTGGCTCAGTAGTTCCTTGAAATACTCCTTCCAGACCTGTACTACACATTTCCCCTCAATGACTAGCTTCCTATTTTTTAATTTGATAACTGGTCCAGTTCTTACATCCCTTGCTGTCCTCATCCCTCTCCTGTACCATCTTATATATCAACTTTTTTCCGCAATCCTCGTCTAACTGTCTGCATAGTTACTCTTCCATTTTCATCTTTGCTTTGTCCACGGCTCTCCTAGCCGCCTCCTTCTTCTGTCCGTACAGTTGTTGTAATGTTGCTGTAATGTTGTATTGTTCCCCATTCTCCTTGACCCCTTCTACCATCTTCCATATCTCTCGCTTTTTTCCGATTGCTTTTGCTATTTCTTTCGTCCACCAAGTTTGTTTTTCCTTCTTGATGATGATCCCCTTTTCCACACGTTCTACCACACAGCTCCTTTGCTACGTCAACAAAAGCATATTTGAAAGCCTTCCATTCTTTTTCCACTATTCCTACTGTTGTTCCAAGTTTCTCGTAGGCTAATGTCAACCTCTCTTTGTATGCAACGGCTGTGTCCCCACTGCATTTCCACCATTTGATGGTCTTTCGCCTCTACTTTCTCCTCTCTCCTCTTCTGCATACGCACAACAAAAACCAGGGGCTTGTGTTGTGTGGCCACATGCTAACCAGTAGTGATCTTGCAATCCTTCACTCTCCACATCTGCTGCCTCCTCACTACCAACAGGTCGAGTTCTGTTTAATGCTGGGCACTTCTATACGATATCTTGTGGTTTTCTCGCTTCTTGAAGAATGTTCCTGCTACGGCCAGCCCATTTCTCATTACCAATTCTACCAGCTCTCGACCCTCTCGATTCCTTAGGTTGGATTAATTCACGACATCTGCAGGGTGAATTATTACAATTACACAGAACCTAGTTACGGTCGCCTATGATAACCCAGACATTTGTGCCATGTGAAATAAGCAGTTAACCTTTCTCGTGCGCACAATTCGTTCAATTACTAACATCATTTCAGAAACATTACCTGAAAAATATCCCTCAATTTGGTCCCGGATGGATGCCTTATTGAGAAGTGTTGGCGTGTTCGGTCTAATATAAGGCACTGTTTTGTTTAACGGTTAGTGATTTAGATCGCCCTCACTTGACATCTATAATGCTGTGTCATAGAAAACACTAACTCTGAAACTCACACTCCACTCTAGGTTATGTCACATAGAATAACTTATAAAATAAATTATTATATTTAAATACGATACAGTTAAAAATAACTTTAAAATACAGCCATAACCTAACACTATTAATAATAAACAGGGTGGAAGTCAAACGATTATAATGTATATGAATTAGTTATGCAATAACATTGTAGATAATTTGTGCATAAGTAAAAGCTGTGGTGAATGACGCTCTGGTGTTTCCTTGTGCAGAAGTGGGATGGCACCCACTTCCTCGAGAACTTGTCCGGCTACGATGTGGACTGCGCCATGATCGGCAATGAGACATGGTCATTCGCGAACGCTCATCGTATAGCGCCCAAGTGGGGAAGGAAAATCTTCGGTCGGTACGGCTTCGCCCGCAACCGTGGCAGCACCATGGGTGCACTACGCGAGGCCATCAAGAAGTTCAAGCCGGTGTGTTTTGTCGCGGGACTCTGTTGCGAAAGAAATAGAAAATAACAGGAAGCCTAAATTGTCCTGAGATACGTACAAGATTATTTTTTGGGTAGAGAGATGTGCGTGCGTGAGTGCGTACGTGTGACAGTTATATAGTGTATTTATACGAAGTGATATCTTGGTGTGAATTCTACGTAACTGCACAATCACGTCGCGTGCGTTCAAATTTCATAGACATCACTCACTCACTCACGGCAAGTAGGCAGGCAGGCAGGCAGGCAGGCAGGCAGGCAGGCAGGCAGGCAGGCAGGCAGGCAGGCAGGCAGGCAGGCAGGCATGAAACCTCCGCTAGTAGCTGATATTCGTGTGACTAATTTTGGTGTAGCCATATGTGTAGCTATGTGTGTAGCTATGTATGTAGCTATGGATACCTTCAATGTCGTTCTTGTTTGTATGTCGTTGTCGCCAGTGGTCGAAAGCCAAAGAGGTGGGCTGCAGCGTCATCCCTGACTGTAAGAGACAACCAAGGGACACGAGTGAGATGAACGTCGCCGTCGTCGGCTGCATCTTCGAGTAAGTACCCCTCTTACCCGTGGTAGGCAGTGGGAGGTGTTCAGAAGGGTTTTATATCTACATGAACTGACTACAACCGTATACGTTATCATAACAATTTAGTAATAAAGTAAGACGACAAAAAGTCAAATTCTCAACTTACTAGACTATGTAAAATGTATTCCATTAAAACATAATATCTTTTAATAATTATAAACACGATATTTAAAATATGATTGCTTGACTGACTGGTTCGCTGATATATTGGCTAGATGAACATAACGAAAGGATTCGAACTCGTACTCGGTACTAGATTTCGTCTAATTAATATAATTATTATTCATTTATTTTAGAGGATGTTTTAATTCAAATAATTGTGTCAAGCATGATCCTAACTGTGCCCGTTGAATTTCAGGAAGAAGTGAATTGAATAACCTCGTTATGTACATCGGCGATAAAATGACGTCATGCATTATATGAAATACGTAACTATATAAGTAAATCATAGCATCCTCGTAATATCTATGAGTTCTCGTTACGTCAACCCTGATAGAGACCACAGATAATGCGCCTTAAATCACCACCAGACATAAACATTGTAGGCTCGTGTAGCGATATGTGTGTGAAGAATGTGTGCATTTGTTTTCATTACATAAACTACAGTTTGATGATTTGCAGTGTAATATATTTATTTGTACGAGCGCTGATGTTGGAATTGTGAAATATTGTGGTCATCATAGACAATTATTTCTTGTTTTTGCTATGCAAAACATCTAAGCGTGATATATTTGCAGACATTCGTTGTTAGATCCACCGCGATTCCTCCACGGGCAATATGTCCGGATGTTGGCATCCAAGGCGTAACTTTGCGTTGCGTTGATATGGCAACTGATAAAAAAGTTTAATTCCATACTTTTGTTCGCGTGGATCCACAGGGGGACGTTGCTAGAACATCACCACTGGGTCACAATAATAAACTGTACGACTAATTAAATAGATGTCACATGCTTGTCTTTTCTTTTGAAATGTGATAATATGTTAGCATTGTATTTATATTATTTTATTCATCATGAGCATAAATAATAAAGTCAACACCAAAAAACTCTGCTTGATGTTTTTTTTAAATCACATTTTCGGTGGTGAACTGCGCACTGGGTTGGTTTCTGGGACAATACTTCCTTCGGTGGCTACACGCAATAGGGTAATCGCTGACAAGACGTGTGTGTGTGTGTGTGTGTGTGTGTGTGTGTGTGCGTGCGTGCGTGCGTGCGTGCGTGCGTGCGTGCGTGCGTGCGCGCGCGTGCGTGCGTGCGTGCGTGCGTGCGTGTGTGTGTGCGTATGGTGAGGTGTGAAACGTCAGTTGGCGAAATGTCCCTTCGCGAAGTTTCCGTTGAAAAAAATGTCCGTTGCCGAAGTGTCCGTTGACAAAATGTCCGGATGCCGGCGTAAATGACGAGTTGGACAACATAGCTTCTACGTTCGATGTTGAGAATGCACCAGAGTACATACTTCGTATTTCTTGCTGATGTCATTAAAATAATGTATTTAATAACGGGTATTTAAAGGTACATAGTCTGATCGTTGTAATTGTCAAATCATGTTTTATGGTATAAACTACAGAGGTTTATATTTGAACATCCTGACCGCCCAAATGTGTTTGAATGAACCACAATTTTTAAATATAAGTTGTCCGTTATAGTGCTTACGAATATCGACCTTGCTGTTCAGCATTCAATGTAAACACGATATTCGGGTCGAAACATTTAAATTAATCAAATATCGGTCAAATTACATTAACACACTTTTCATTAGAACACACTTGAGCGGTCAAGTTGCTAGAAGAAACATAGTTTACACTATATAACATGATTTTACGATAACAAACCATCTGACTATGTACCTATAAGCTACCCGTGTTTCAGGAAAGTCGTAGAAAGGTCAGGGTTGGGATCACTGGTTAACCCACAACTAAACTAATCACACCGACGATTACATATTCCGGAGAGTAAATATTCAAAAGAATCGGCGCAGTTGCGAATGTGGTAATTTATTGTAAAGTATCGCCACACAACCAGCGTCTTTATCGACTGAGTGCGTGGACAAACAGCCAAACGCTCATTCAAACATGGTGAATGCATTTGAAGTGCGATGCTAATTTCGGCCGTGTCCTTAATGTGTCCGCACAGCCAGGAAATAGCGATCGTGAGACCATAGAGCTTCTCTCGTACGCCACCACCGTGAGACCCTAGAGCTTGTCTCGTACGTCACGACCGTGAGACCATATAACTTCTCTCGTACGTCACGACCGTGAGACCCTAGAGCTTATCTCGAACGTCACGACCGTGATACCCTAGAGCTTCTCTCGTACGTTACGACCGTCGATTGTCTTCATTTAAAATCGGGGTCATTTTTTTAAATGCTGACTCTTTCTTTTGTTCACGGGTAAACCGTCTGATTGTGATGGTCTCTGCCTCCTTCTTGTGTCCTCGAGTCTTGTTCCATGTGTTCTCACTGTTTCGCTAATGTAGGTGTTGATACAGCGCTTACAAAAGATCTGGTATACGGAGTCTCTCTTTCTGCTGCCTTCCACTTTGTCCTTCGGGTGCATTCGTTTTCTCTTGATGCTTAGACAAAGGAAAGCCATTTTACCATTTCAATTACCATTACCTTATTAACATATCGTAAAGTAATTATTATTTGCGACAATAACTGCTGGTTCTTCGCGCGCGCGTGCCCTCTCTCGAAATGGCATTGTACGCCAACTAGGCTTGTTAACAAATGCAAATGCATTTGAATGCACATTTGAATGTTGCGCATTTGAATGCACATTCAAATGCCTGCTTGAAATTGTTAAGGCATTTGCATTTGAATGCGTACCTTAAACATTTGCATTCGAATGCGACCCACCAACATTTGATTTGTCAAATGCACAATCAAATGCATCCGTAATTCTTTGAATAGTTATTATTTTTAAATTCACTTTTACAAGTTCACAACATGCCATTGGAAAACGCACTCTGTAGTGAGCAGTATCCTCAGCAGCCTATGAAATCATTGTCTTATCTGTGAATCTACTTTCACAATGTGCTCTTTGAAAAGGTGCTCTGTAGGTCAGTGGCTGAGCCGTTATTCTTACAACATAAACAAACGAACTGGTTATAAATTGATGGCTTCAGAGATTACCTGTTCAATGAAACAGTGCACACAAATGACTCACTTGTGTTGTATTGGCACTGTTAGGGTGGGGTGGGGTGTGGGGGAGAACAAATTTGCAATGCCAGCCTTAAATATTTAGAGCCAGGGAGAGTGATTAGTGGTAGCTGTAATTATCCACCAGGTTATCATCCCAGTGACCTCAGCAGTGGACAGTCTATTGTCTTAGGTTATCCTTCTAGTATGGCCTACCTGAATGGTTAGCCTTTAATTCCCTGCCACAGTTCGCAGTAAACTATCAATTGTCCATTCCTTCCTCCGATTCCGATTTCCACCACCTTTGCAGGCCTGGAACTGTGTGACTCAATGTATGACTCTACAAACATGTTCATGTAGTGGGACTGGTATGTAGTGGTACTTAGTGGTTACAGTAATGTACTACTGTATCTATTAAATAAATTAATAACGTGTTTGCATATATTACGTTGTTTTTCTTCAAATAATACAAAACATTAACATAAAGCCAAAGCATTTGAAATGAATTCAAATGTATTTGCAAATGTGTAACCAAGACATTTGCATTTGCATTTGAATGCGACCCCAAAATATTTTCATTTGCATTTGAATGCGTTCCTGGAAAATGGCATTTGCATTTGCATTTGAATCAAGTGAAACACTTGCATTCAGATGCGTTGACATGCATCTGTTAACAAGCCTGACGCCAACACATCTAATGGCATCATGCGGCCAACCACATTTTATTCCTGAGCGTACTTAGAGGTATTTTCTGAGAAGAAGTATGATGTCTCAATCCCTATCCGAAGCGTAATTATTAGAAATCGTCTTTCGTTTCCTTGAATATCTTTGCATCGCACTTGTCTGAGAGTTGGAGACGCGGTAACAGGTAGAGTTGCGACAAACAGAACACACTTGACGACACAATTGGCCGACATCGTGTTCATATCAATGTAATGTCTAATTCGCTCCTCGTGTAGCAAGTACGACACCAAGCCAAGCACCGTCTATATACGTAGTCCTGTAATGTAGTTACAATTCGACTTGGTAAAATGTCATTGTCATTGTAAACGCAGGCTGACACACTGGCAACTTGTCCCACTCGTAGCTTTTATTCCGCGGCGAGTAGATCTCGGTTAGTACAACTGAAGAACGACATCCACGTTATTTATTTGGCGATGCTAACGCGGTGACATAGCTCTGTTTCTGCTGCCACGCCATTCGGCCTCTGCCGGTATGGAAATGTTCCACCGACGACGGATCGGCTGTGAGTCAATGGCTATTCAACGCGCCGGTGGGTCATTTATGTTCTGGAGACTAGTACAATGACCCGACAGCGGACAGGTGAGCGCGGTCTAAATCGTCGTGTATCCTCGTGACTCTATGAACGGATCCATGCTGCTAGTTGCATATTGAGCAAGCGGGTGCGAGAGCCCTTCAGACCACAAGTCGGACAATCCCGCGCGCTGAGACTTCAATTCCACCAGTTATAAAGAACGCATAAAAGAATGTAGTTCAACAACTCTAGAGACAACGGCGGTAAGGGGAGATCAAATAGAAGTTGATAAAATATTGAATGGGTACGAAAATATTTATATAAATATTTGCATCACGCCTAAGAAAGATACACATATTTCTATCAATATTTTCAGTATACAAGCAAACAACTGAAAACAGACCCAATATTTGGATGCAAAGGAATAAACACTTATTCTCGCCTAAGAAAGAAAGCAGAACTCAAAACAAAGAAAATAATATTAGTAAAGGATCTGTGTAGATTGGATATCAGAAAGTACGCATTCTCACACAGGACAATAAACGAATGGAACATAATACACAAATTGTGTGAATGCTAGCTGCGTGAATATGTGTAAAAACAAGATTAATGAATTACACATAGATAAAAAAAAATGGTTGGACCGTCGATAAGCCATTGGCTTCCTTGTCGACTTGCCATTTGTGCTTGTTGCCTTGGATGGAACTCTCGTTAAATCTTGTTAAACCAAACCCAGTTCAAAATAGCCGCGTCACCCCACCCATTCATGTAGCGCGCTCCTCTAGCGGATAGTTAAGAGTACACATTCGATATCAGGCCTGAACTAACACAATTCCCAACAGCGGCGCCACATATCACATAACCACTGCCACAATTTGATTATAAATTCAAAATGGACAGTTGCGGAGTTGTATAAACGATTGGTAGGCAGAGTAACGCAATTGTTGTTTACGACTTGTTACGTCGTATTATTTGAGACTTATGAGACGGACGTTGTCGTGTTTCTAGTAAAATTTGCAATGCACAATTCTATCTGCAACTGAGTGCAATTGAAATTGGGAGATTGCTTGATAAGCTAAATGGAATAAAGATGTCCGGAATCTGCACATCAAATGTAATTTGTGTCAGTGGTGAAATAGTTAGTGGCGCCTCTGGTGGGGAGTTTGCTGAACGTAACGGCCTCACGTTTGTTTGTTGTATCTGATCAAATAACTGGGGAACCAGGATCTCTTCAAAGACGGCTGAGGGTTAAAGGTTAAGACAGTTTGGCGGTACATACATCAGTTATTCGTTCGTTAGCAGCACATTTGTTGGATTAGTGGGAATTGGAACATTGTTGAGACCCCCGCCACAGGCACTCACTGGTACATTATATATCACTGCAGGTCGCTGTCGCTAGCTATTTGTTTCAGTTAAAAACGTCGTAAAATTTCCTTTAGCTCACTAAGACGATAGTGTTCACTTGTCTTAAACATTACACGTATAACAGTTAAAGGTGTAACATGTTCCCTCTGAATCAAAATGACATCCTTCGTCGTGTATAAAAATTCCATGCGGACACCGCTACTTCCTGGTTGGTGAGCTACGTTGCTGTGGACAGTAACGCTGACCCAAGTGAGGTCATCCGTGACGGACACGCCTGACTAAACACGGGAGTGACGGTGAATTTCCATACTCGGCTGTTAAATCAATCAAAGATGATATGGTGGAACATGTGCAATGGATAGGGAATGGGTGGGGTGATATTACTATTTGCAATAATATAATTTAGGTGTGAATAAAGTCACACTATGTAAATTAAATCACGCTATGCAATACATGCTCGGGCACAATGTAAATACTGTCATATCTGCTGCGCCACATATCTTGGCTGGGATTGTGCGACTTATACATGTAACGTTTAATTGAATGCATAATTATGTGAATCCAATACAGTTGAGTTGCTACTAAAATTGTGTTGAACTTTATCTTGATTTAAAGTTTGAAACATATACTACCATTACCAATATGAAGCATAATTAAACTACTGAGCATACGCATATTTTTTATGAATGTATTTTATTATTAATTTTATAATAATAAATGTATCACTAACATTAACAAACCGCCATCTTACATTGTAATACAGTATCCCTACAAAGAAGTGTAGCAAATCTTCAGAACGTTAACAATAACAATACAATTATTAGTATTACTTCTATTATTTCTAAGTAATATATTTTATTTATGAAATAAATCACGTTATCTAAATATCTAAATATACATTTATATAACATAATCACACGAAACGTCATGTGGTTATATGACAACGAAATAAAACAACTGAACTGGCAACATACCAAGGCTACTTTGTCTAGCTATATTCACCGAACTGACACTATTCCAAAGTCATCTTATCTATCTACATTCACCGAACTGAAAATGCTCCAAGTTCACTTTGCTTATCTTCATTCACCGAAATGACAATATTCCAAGATCATTTCTTCTATCTAACTCACTTAAAGGACAATATTCCAGGACCACTTTGTCTATACACACCCACCGAACTGACACATTTACACATGTCACAACGTCTCGACACGAATGACGGACGCGTGTTTCGTACTCACCCATTAACAACAATTCATGGTTAAGTTGCAAGGGTTTGTGTTATTTTCATCTGCCACAAAACGTGGACCCGGAATAATGTACATTTGTTCTGTTTATTTACGTAAACACGCTACTGTTTTGAAAAAAGTAAAATCGGTACAAAACTGGCGAAATGCTCGCAGTCGTCCATCCAATTACACGTTTTTATTGAATAAACTAATTATTGCTTAATAATGTCATAATGATTGTCCACGACGTGACAGTGAAATATAATATCACAAATGCTGATGTGCACATTTTAATAGACGTTAATAATAACGATCATTGTTCCATCAAATCTTTCGTTCGGTTATGCAGAGTCTGAGGTATGTAACTCACACGTTGTATGCTTAATTCACGTTTCTTGATTTTTACGTGCTCAATCTACACAACAACCACCCTACTTGGCTAGTCTCTTGCATCTTACAAATATCCACATATCACTTACAAACATCTGAAACTATAGCTATCTTCCTAAAAAAGTGAAGACATATTTATTCCAACTTGCATTTCCACCATAAATTTTCGGTTGTCCCTCGTTCTGATAATGATTTTGCGCGTCCCTGTTCACGATTATGCTTAATGATTCTGTTTTGTTGCGCCTTTGAGCTCAGGTTCCTGAAGATACAGGCGCCATAGAAGTTAGTTAGTTATCATTATTATTATTATTTTCACATTTAACACTAATTATAACATATATGTTCCAGTGAATAATCGTCGGAAGCGTAATGTCGTTGTTCCTGTTGTTTTCTGACTGATCCGGCGTCCATGCCCAATGGTGGAACCCGGCATCAGATCGACATATCAAAATCCGCCGCCGCCGCCGCCGCCGCCGCCGCCGCCGCCGCCGCCGCCGCCGCCGTAGCCGCCAGAGAAACCGCCGCCACCTCCACCGCTGCCGCCACGGCAACGCTTGCGTTGACAGATGCAGATCACTACCGCGACTAAGAGGGCAGAACCGAACACAGCTCCGATGATTGCTCCAATGGATCGCGTGCGCGTGCGCGTGCGCGTGCGCGTGCGCGTGTGCGTGTGCGTGTGTGTGCTTGTAATATTGTAATATGCATTTTGGGTATACATATATGCCACCAATTGTGTGCAATAATGGTAAAGTAATTCAAATGGACACACTGTTCGATAATTTAATTATTCATAGTTTCAAATTAGTTGCATAAAAAATAATTTATGTGTTGTTATTATTATTTCTTAGTCTTCACACAGCAAGATATTAGAGTATGAAAATACTATTATTCGACATATACAGTGCATAATTAAACAATTAAAAAACAGAAGCAATATTTCAGTGCAAATGAGTAATCACTTATTAATTGAAGACTGGCGTTTCTGGCGCGTGCCCTCTCGCTCTGGGGCACTCAAGGGGAACTGTCTGCCAATACATCTGATAGAATCACGTGGTCAATCCTATTTTATTCCTGAGTATACTCACATGTATTGCTTTAGGAGATGTCTCAATCCCGAACCGAAGTGTAGTTCTTTAAAATCGTCTTTCGTTTCCTTGAATATCTTTGTAATGCACTTGTCTGAGAGTTTCTTCCGCACGCCGTTCGCCGTGCTCGTCCATACCTGCCGGGGAGAGAAAGAGAAAACATTTCTTTGCTTCAAACAAAACAAGTGTTCGATGTTGTTCATTGTTGTGCGGCCTGTTTACGCTAACCGCAGTGGTCCACATGTCGTATCGTATTTTACAGTACATGTCCTGAGCGCACGATGAAGAAACTAGTTATACCGATATCTACAAATTCCTACTTTGTTATCCTTTTTTTGTAGTCCTTCAAGCCTCTCAATGTTCTTATTATGATTTGGCCTCCAAGTTGGCATGCAATGTGTTATGTGTCCGTGTGTGCGTGTGTGTGTGTGTGTGTGTGTGTGTGTGTGTGTGTGTGTGTGTGTGTGTGCGTGCGTGTGTGCGTGTGTGCGTGTGTGCGTGTGTGCGTGCGTGCGTGCGTGTGGGTTGTAATACCGATAGCAAACTAAATTGTCTATTAGTTTGGAACTTTCAGTTTCTAACATAATTATATCTTCTGTCTGTGAACCATTTTTATATCCTGTTATGTATTATACTAATCCCTATTCCAAACGACTGGGTTGTAATACTGATATAAAATAACATTGTTTTTCAGATTGAAACTTCCAGTGTCTAGCATTGCTCTGTCTTCTGTCAGTGAACAATTTTATATATAGTTCTTATACTATTGCAATGAGCTTCAATGACGCAATGACGCTTTTGATTTGGTTATTGACAGTTTTGACGACTTCGTGATCATGTTATTACCCTATATTAATACATCGTTTTGTGAACAACATCGAACTATTTTCTGAAACAAATCATTAGCTAAAACAAAATACACATATCTGACCTTTCTTTCCCCCTTGGAGACCACAATCACCAGGTCGTTGTCACACTGGCCAAACTTCCACGACGTTTTTCGCAGGTAGTCAGCAAATTCTTGAGTTGCCTCCAACTTTTCACTGTCACTCGATGGATACCTGTATAATAAAACACGTAGAAACAATTAAGTTACTTGTGTCATATTCGTCTATTTCTGCTTAGAAGACGTCCAACCATTAACATAATGATTCAACTTTGTCATTAAAGTAATTATGCAGAACATATGTTTGATAAATAGAGGGTATTAATTAATTTTCACTTTATAATTCTGACAGTCGGAGAGAAGCGAAAGCAAGCGCGGTGTTAACTACCATGTTGATTACCAATACCGCCAAGAACGACGTTGAGAAATTGAGCTAGTATCGTTTGTAGAGTGTCATCGCAGTGGTCAACGCCAGCTTATAATGAACTTTGTCAGTACAACTGATATGGCACTTCAGACTTTTTATACAAATAATTGTTCTCTTATCTTATAGTTGTGAACCAACTCGACCTATCTAGAAAGCGATCATTTCCGCTGCAATTATTGCGCGAATGCTATTGGTGAATATATGTCCAACACTCGATTTCTCCGTTACATACTGCCACGTAATTTTACTATACAGCTGACTGAACTGGGATAATTTAGACAGTAACATATTTAGACCGTAATTTAGACAGTAACAGATTTCGGCAGTAAAACAAATATACCAGCAAACGTCAAACCCTGGCCGTGTTCAGAGACACCGACACCCTTCCCTGGGTTACAGTGCCCCAGACGTGTACGACTAACATGCAACGTATTCAACTTGAATCAAGCACAGGACAATTAATTTAAACATAATCGTTGACTGGTCCCTCCGTCCAACATCGCCTCTTCCACCGGTGCCGTTTGGGGCACTGTTCTGCGCACAACGGGTGCCCTACACAACGGGTCCACTACACAACGGGTGCCCTACACAACGGGTCCCATACAACAAATATTCACAAAGGATGCCTAGTGTTGATCGATAAAAAAATTCGTTTATTGTGGTCATTTGTTCAGACAACTAGGCGATATTTAAAAAAAATAGTTCCGCGTAACTACATCTAATAATTATTTGTGTGAGTCGGCCAATGAAAATGTCAACCTCACGCGCTTTGACATGTTGACACATTTTAAAAATAAAATTTACAAAAAAGTGTTTGGTAGTTACAATAAAGCATTTAAACTGAACGATAAACAAACTCTTCAATGGGAAATAACAAACTGAACCGGTCATATGTTGTCAAAGTTAACTTAATCATTAGCTTAACAAGTTCATAAATTAACTTAAGTTAGCTAGTTAACTTTCAAAATACAAGTTAACTTAGCTTAGTCGAAAATATTCCAAGATTAACTTAACTAGTTAACATAGTAGATGGCTGACTTGACTATATAATTATCAATCACAAAATCACTCACTTGTCGCTGAGGCGGATTCTCGGGACGACGGCGACTGCGGCGACCCAGCCTTGGCAAGAGTCGTTACCTCGTAATTGTAAGATCAGTGCGTCCAGGGCATCGACTGGATAAAAAAACAATTCATCTATAAATATCTCTTTATAAACGACCGGGCTCGTGCATCAGTTATGTGGCTGACTTATTCTAATAGTTCACATGACAAATGTTGACAACAGATCGCAAATGAGTTTAGCTAAATTCCATGATGCGAAAAGCGAACCTTCTTGTCTCGTGAGCAGCCGAGTCGGGTCACAAACCCACGACTTGCTGCCGTTGTTTCCACAGTCGTCGACGTCGAGTTGTGGGTTCGGGAACTCGGACTTGGTCTATGAGTCGATTGCAGCTGCCGGTTTGACCGGTCCAGTGGTCCCCACAGACACGACAGGCAAGTTACCGTCAACAGTCGTGGTCTCGTTCAGCAGGGACAAGTTGATGGATGTAGTCGTCTCGTACAGCGGGGCCGAGTTGACAAGTACTGTCGTGACAAGCAGAATACACATGACGACAGAAGTGGCCGACATAGTGTTCATATCAGTAGCTTTCTTGTAATATTACTAAAGTGATTTATAACTCGCTCTGCTGGTAGTATGTATACGACAACAATCCAAACACCTTATAAAGACATACGTGTAATATAGGTAAAATTCGACTTAGTTAAATATCACTGCCGGTATACACTCTTTCCTTTCTACCCGTTTAGAACGACACCGACTTTGTTTATCTGACGACGCGGGGCGTTGATATACCTGTCTCTGCAGCTACATCACTCGGCCTCTCCCAGGTATGGAAATATTCCACAGACGTCGCATCGGTTGTGAGTCAATGGTTTTTCTATAAATAACGCGACGACGACTAATGATCTAACACGGACGATTGAAATGCGGCCTTGAACTACCATGTTTTATTAGTAAAGATAGCCGGGTACATAGCAATAGTTGCATAGTGTTGCAGGCGGGTACGATAGCGCTAAAACAAATAGCAAGCAGGGGCTAAATCAGAGGTCTGGGGTGACACAACGTTTTTGTTCGTTGGTAGCAACTTTGTTGAATTAATACATTTTGTCTGACCAGAACTCTCTGTCGTTAGCTATTCGGTTCTGTCATACGCATCGTTCCATTTTGCGTCAGCAAATAAAGGGTATACTTATTGTTTGTCAGATTAATTGCATGTCAGGTTAAAGATATAAAAATGCACTCTCTGGGGAAAGTGACATACTTTCTTCTGTACTTCCTGGTTAGTGGACGCCGCGGTGGACGTTTACGCTGACCCCGGTGAGGTCATCGGTGACTCACACGCCTGGCTGAACACTGGTGCGGTGATTTTCCATACTCGGCAAATGAAACCATTAACGACCTTTTGATGCATGAGGGTTGAGATGCACAGAATATCGTAAATACACTGCTATTTGTGTGTGTGTGTGTGTGTGTGTGTGTGTGTGTGTGTGTGTGTGTGTGCTTGCGCGCGTGCGAATTGACACGAGATTTTATGTTGCATGAGAAAATACGAGCGATGAATTGTTTATTTTGTGTCACTCCCTGGCGGACAAACACAGCGAACGGTGAACGGAAGAAACTCTCATGTTTGTGCGTCAGAATTATATTCAACTCAACAATCGCATCTGACAGTTCCACTAAGACACATTAATGTACAGACAACCTGGGATACTGTCAGTTCGATGGAAGTAGATAGACAAAGTGGCCCAGTAGTGTTATTAGTTCAGTTGTTTTATTGTGTCCTCGTATAGTCACATCATGTTTCGTGTGGATATGTTATATGTATGCAGGGGCGGATCCAGGGTTTACAAAAATGGGGGGGGGTCGAAGGTAATGTGTGAAGCGCCGTAGGCGCGAAAAGAGTCGCGAATCGCGAATCGCCTCGGGGGTGGGTGCGTGTGGGATGGGGTATGCCCCTTTCCACCCATTTGACGTTTTTTAAAGAAAACACATTTGAAATTGTGTAATTTTGGGACACCCATAATCTAGTTTTAAGCGAGTTAGGGCCTAATGTAATCAATCCAAAATTCAAACATGCGACGTCGTACGAATTTTCCGTACACAATACGGATTTTCGGAATTCGGCAGACAGGTGGTCACAAAACGTGATTGCCAGATTGCGCAGGTAGTGCTCCCGTGGGGATGTGCTGGGGGCATTGGCTCTTTGCATCTGCCGGGACGATCGGGTGTCCTTGGTGGTGAGAAGGGTGTATCAAGAAGTGTGACTAAACGTGTAACATCTTTATACCAACTCCCTGATAGTAATTGATATATCAATTAAATGTCACCCACTGGCACTGACACCCAGTGGCATTTCCAGCAGGCCTGCAGTCACTAGCCTGAGACATATCAGGTTCAGACATATGTGAAGTAGTACAAGTGTGAATGAATCAGTACTGGGGAAATTGTAGACACTAAGCAGTAGACACTAGTTAACACAATTGAAAAATACAAACTACCAACTGGGTTGGGCACTGGGCAGTAGGCAGTTGCCAGTGGGCAGGTCATTCAGGCAGGCAAGATTTGGAGGGAAGACAATAGAATGTCTACTGGTAGGGTCAAAGGGTGATGCATTGATGGTTAATCTTGGCTTGATTGCCTCTGCAAATATGTCTGAAGTAAACATTTGAGGCTGGCTACTTTCAACCAAGTGAACTTATGGGGCCATTAGATCAATGCAAAAGGTTACATTCATGCAAAAAATGTGCATCTGTATTCACCTGTATTCTGTATGTACTATGTAGTAGTAATAGGTACTGTGTAATGTGTGTGTGTGTGTGCGTTGTGTATGCAATAGTATGCATTGCTATTATATGAAATGCCTTTATTAAAATAATGCACATTATTAAAATAATGCACATTATTAAAATTATACCATTGGAAGTCCCATTGTTGAAAAGAGGTTAAACTACATTCCAATATATAAAGCACTGGTGCATACTATACACGTGCGTATGGTGTGCGTGTGTGTGTGTGTGTGTACATGGGCGTGCGGTGTGCGTGTGCAGTGAATCTATGAACGACGTCATTGATAATGCTAAGAATAACTTTGGGGATCCCCTGGACGCCAGGTATATCGCCTGCGCTAGATCCGTGTCTGAAAACGTCGAACTGCTACTAAAAAGTCATACGTAGTAAGCTACAAGTTTGAAATTGTTTTGTTTCTTGGCAATGCCTTTGTCCCCATTGACATACAATTGTAATTGACATACAATTGTAATTGACATACAATTGCAATTCGATTTGATTCACATATACAATTATTATATGGATATAATAAAAAGAGTAATAAGTGTTGTTATTGTTAATGCTCCTGTTGACTTTTAATGGTAACTAATGCATAATAAATGATTTGCCTGAGAAAAAACCCGAACGTTGCACTTTGCACCTATTTGTTGGGATTACGCGTAATAATGTAAAATGGCAGTTTGCTTATATCATTGTTACATTTGTAATTACTTCATAATAAAATTCATAAAACTGTATATTCCGAAGTTTAATTAAATTAATTTCGGTAATGGTAGTTGGATATTTGTCAAACTTCAAATCAGTTTACTGCGCACGTGGGGTTAGCCGCGTCACCGCACACGCACCAAAAACGCGGCACGTGGAACATACTGTTTTTTTACCGTCTCTCCCTTATACACTCAGGCGTGTTCGCCACGGACGACGTCACCTGGATCAGCGTGACCGTCCACATTGGCGTAGGTGATAAGTCATGAAGCAGCGGGATTCGCATGGAACATTCATAGCGGACGAAGGCCGTCATTTTATATATTTTTTTACATACGTGCAATATTTCTAACAAGCAAATCTTATAGTCTTTGTAAATGGCCGAAATAAATAGCTAACGACAGATAATTACAGTGATTTAAGCAAAGTTATTATAACAAAGTTGTTATTAGCGAAAGAAGGATTGGGGTGTGATTCCCGAAACAGGAGAATCCGCCGTTGCTAGTTATGTGTTATAGCACTCTCATTCCGCTAAAATTAGCATCATGTTTAAGTTCACCGAGTCACGTAAACACATGGTTGTTTCTATCGAGAGCCGCTGTAACTGCGGAATAAAGCACCTCTCACTTGTTCAGTCAGGCGTATCCGTCACGGACGACGTCACTTGTGTAAGCGTGACCTGCCACGTCGGCCACACATAAGAAGGTTGCTGGATTCGCGTGGAATCTCTATAGCGGGTGAGGGACGTCACTTTTCCACCAGAGCGTCAATTTTATATCTTTAACATTCATTCATGTTATATTTCTAACGAAGAAAATTATCATCTTTTTGTATGGCGGAATCAAATGGCAAGCGACAGATATTTCAGTGGGTTGACTGCTATTAACGAAGAAGGATTGTGGTATGATCCCCGAAACACCTGTGAATCCGCCGTTAGTCGGTTTTTGTTTTTGCACCCTAGGCACACACCAGTAACGTACAACTAGCGTTATCGAGAAGCGTAAACACTTGACAGTTTACAGCCGCAGCCCACCTGTTCGGTGTCACAGTAAAATAAACAAATATGCGGTCGCGTAATTCCTGATGCATAAACGTCGCTGACTGACAACCAGTTCGTCGTATGTGGACTATTTGCATTGCTGGCTGAGTCAGTGTGATCTAACTGCATAAACATCGCTGTATAACCGCGCTCGCCTCGCCATATTAAAACAGTCGATGTCGATTACAGGGGTAGGTATGTAATGTGTTTGGATTGTATATGCTACATGCGGGGCGAGTTCGAATTTACCTTGCTAGCATTGTAGTCTACTGACATAAACATCATGCCGGCCACTTTTAGTCGTCATGTGTATTCTGCTTGGCGGGCTGTACGTGTTGACTCGAACCTACTGTACAAGACGACGACTGCACACGGCAACTCATCCACGCTGTACGAGACAACGGCAGTACCAATTAACTCGTTTACGCCCTACAAGCCTATTACCGTTAACACGGGTACCGTGTCCGCGAAGAAAGTGCCCGTTAACTCGGCAGTTGCGATCGACTCGTGGACCAAGTCCGAGTTCCCGAACCCACAACACGACGTCGACGACTGCGGCAGCACCGGCAGAAAGTCGTGGGTTTGTCACCCGGCTCGGCTGCTCACGAGACAAGAAGGTTCGTTGTTTACTTGTGCAGTCATTTCATAGAATTTAGTTAAATTATGTTGCATTCTGTTAACCACATATAAAACTGATAATTGAATAAGTTAACAAGGTGGAACGAATCAAATTATGAACCTGGTTTTGTTGCAAATAAATTATAGTTAAACGTTAGTAAAACAGATTTTCCGTCCTTATTGTCTGACGCCCCCTGTTTGCCCTACATCACTTTGAGGCGGTGTCACATTCACGGCTACAGTACAGAAGTTGAACAAAGGGCTGAGCCAGATTCAAGGGAAGCAAAGAGGGACTCTAAGCGGCGAATCAGATGGATTAAAATCGATTATGGGGGGGGGGGACGGCAACAAGTACGAGTGTACCCATTGTACCATGATTATTATGTGGGGGAGGGGGTATAGTACGAGTGTACCAATTGTACTATGATTATTATGCGGGATGAGGGGGTATAGTACGAGTGTACCCATTGTATCATGGTTATTATGTGGGGGAGTGGGTATAGCACGAGTGTATCAATTGTAAGATGGTTATTATGTGGGGGAGGGAGTATAGTATGAATGTATCAATTATACCATGGTTATTATGTGAGGGGAGGGTGTCTAGTACAGTTGTACCAATTGTACCATGGTTATTATTTGGGGGAGGGGGTCTAGTTCGAGTTTACAAATTGTACCATGGTTATCCCGGCACTGGTAGGCAAACATTATAACTTATGGCTATTTTGCCAGTCTATATAGTAATGATCTTGTTTTTCGTAAATTCTCCCCAGTAGCAGTACTGTTCTCTTATTTGGGCAAATCCAACAAGAGGTAATAAACTTTGGAAAACAAAAGAAAGCTATCAGGACCATAACTATGAGCGATTACTCGGCCCAGACACATAGCTTATTGTAGAAAGTCCAGTTGTTGAAATTATATTATATACAAATTTCAGTTGGGTGTTTTTTATGTATACATTCAACAGCCACGTGTTACATCTATTTTTATATGAACATATGTGACGTTCATAACCATGATAATCGATTATTTTATTCCTCAGATCACAACAAATATAAACACATTGTCAGTCAGTGATATTGGCTGTGTTGTGGAAATATTTGTCAGCGGATACCGAACACACTTGTTCAGTCAGGCGTATCCGTATTGTCAGTCAGTGATATTGGCTGTGTTGTGGAAATATTTGTCAGCGGATACCGAACAC
Source organism: Lamellibrachia satsuma (assembly GCA_033239005.1). Lineage (NCBI taxonomy): Eukaryota > Metazoa > Annelida > Polychaeta > Sabellida > Siboglinidae > Lamellibrachia > Lamellibrachia satsuma. The sequence continues at coordinate 3,335,145 of BSQZ01000002.1, read as the reverse complement.
ACTTGTTCAGTCAGGCGTATCCGTATTGTCAGTCAGTGATATTGGCTGTGTTGTGGAAACATTTGTCAGCGGATACCGAACACACTTGTTCAGTCAGGCGTATCCGTATTGTCAGTCAGTGATATTACTGTATCAATCTTATAGTTATTCTCGATAAGACTATCCTACCTTTACTGTACCATTATATTTTATTGTTTATATCATATTCTCTCTAGCACAGCACACTGTATGCATGACCTATACAGTAACTTGTTCTACTTAATATTAAATATTATAAGATTAGCATTTTATTGCATTATATTACAGAAATTAGTTATGCTAACACATGTTGATTTTGAACAGGTGGTTATGTTACAATCTCACCAGTGTTTCCAGTTGCATATCCATATAATTCGTAATGAAACTAGATATTCCTTGTACTATTGCAACTGAATAAATTTATTATTATTATTACTAATAAATATTACCTTAAGGCATCCACAATAAACATACAGAAAGCGAATCGAGCATTTGCCGATTACCGAAAGACGTCGTGGAAGTTTGGCGCTTGCGACAACGACCTCGTGATTGTGGTCTCCAAGAGCGACAGAACGGTCAGAGATGGTTATGTTTTGCTAATAATTTATTTAATGCGATGTGTTTTTACTTGACATGATAAAAATCATGACGAAATCTACGAAGCTGACACCGACGATATCAAAAACATCGTAGCATCGTTGAAGGTCATAAAATAGGGAATGGAATAATGAACTGCATATTAAAAAGACCCACAGAGAGAAGACAAAAAGTAATAGAAGATGGGGATTTCAAAATAAAAACCAGTTTGAAGATCAAAATAAAAATCACACACGCACGCACGCACGTGCGCACGACCGCACGCACGCACGCACGCACTCACTCAGTGAAGCTCGCTTGTAGTGTCTGAGGTGGATCCTCAAGACGACGGCGACTGCTGCGACCAAGCCTTGGCAAGGTTCGTCACCTCGCAGTTGAATGATCAGTTCGTTCAGGTCATCGACTGGACAAAGAGCCAACTATTATACCTGGGTAAACGACGAAGCACGTGCTCACAGGCAACACGAATCAATCACGTGGGTTGGTTTTTGCTAAATTTCAACACATGTGTGGCTAACAGGTTGCAACTGAATTTAAATATATAACCTCCTTGTCTCGTGAGCAGCTGAGTCGGGTCACAAACCCACGACTTGCTGCCGTTGTTTCCGCAATCGTCGACGTCGAGTTGTGGGTTGAGGAACTCGGACTTGGTTCGCGAGTCGATCGTTGCAGTCGTTGTCTCGTACAGGGAGGACGAGTTGATGGATACAGTCGTTGTCTCGTAGAGTGGGGACGGTTTGATATATACAATCGTTGTCTCGTACAAGGAGACGAGTTGATGGATACAGTCGTTGTCTCGTACAGGGGGACGAGTTGGTGGATACAATTGGTGTCTCATACAGGGGGACGCGTTGATTGATACAGTCGTTGTCTTGTACAGGGGGACGGGATGATGCATACAGTCGTTGTATCGTACAGGGGGGACGAGTTGATGGATGCAGTCGTTGTCTCGTACAAGGGGGACTAGTTGAAGGACACAGTCGAAGTTTCGTACAGTGGAAACGTGTTGCAGGTAAAGTTGCGACAAGCAGAACACACATGATGACATAATTGGCCGACATAGTTTTCATATCAATGTAATTTCTAAATCGCTCCGCGTGTAGCAAGTAAGACAACAAACCAAGTAAGACAACATACCAAACAATGTCTACATACGTAGTCCTGTAATGTGGTTACAGTACGACTTGGTGATATGGCATTGTCAGTGTAAACGCAGGCGTACACAATGACAGTGTGTCCCGCGCGTAGCTTGTGTACCGTGACAAGTTGAGCTATATTAATACAACAAAATAACGACATTGACGACGCCAGCGCGGTGACATAGCTCTGTCTCTGACGCCACGCAATTCGGCGTCTCTTGATATGTAAATATTCCATTGACGACGGATCAACTGTGAACTAACGGCCATTCATCGCGCCAGTGGGTCATTTATGTACAGGTGACTAGTACAATGACCCGACAGCGGACAGGTAATATTGATACAACAAAAGAACGACATCGAATACGCCAGCGCGGTAACATAGCTCTGTTTCTGCTGCCACGCCATTCGGCCTCTCCTGGTATGGAAATATTCCACCGACGACAGATCGGCTGTGAGTCGATGAGTCAATAGCTGTTCAACGCGCCGGTGGGTCATTTATGGTCAGGTGACTAGTACAACGATCCGACAGCGGACAGGTGAGCGCGGTCGAGATCCTGTCTACGCGACTCTATTAACGGATCCATGCTGCTAGTTGTATATTGAGCAAGCGGGTGCGAGAGTCCTTCGGGCCCCAAGTCGTACAATCCCGCGCGCTGAGACTTCAATTCCACCAGTTATGAAGAACGCATAAAAGAATGTAGTTCAACAACTATAGAGACAACGGCGGGGAGATCAAATAGAAGTTGATAAAATATTGAATGTATACGAAAATATTGATAACAAAAGTTGTATATCGCCTAAGAAAGATAGTAGAAGATAGTAGAACTCAACGTAAAGAAAATAATATTAGTAAAGGATATGTGTAGATTGGATATCAGAAAGAACCCACCCACATTCTCACAGAGGACAATAAATGAATGGAACATGCTACACAGATTGTGTGAATGCTAGTAGCGTGAATATGTCTAAAAACAAAATTGACAAATTACACATAGAAAAAAATGGTTGGACCCTCGATACGCCATTGGCTTCCTTGCCATTTGTGCTTGTTGACTTCGATGGCACTCTCGTTAAATCTTTTTAAACCAACCCCAGCTCAAAACAGCCGCGTCATCCCACCTATTCAAGTAGTGCGCTCCTCTGGCGGATAGTTAAGAGTACACATTGGATATCAGGCCTGAACTTACACACTTCCCAACAGTGGCGCCACACGTCATATCACCACTGCCACAATTTGATTATAAATTCAGAATTGACAGTTGCGGAGTCTTATAGACGATTGGTAAGTAGGGCAACGCAGTTGTTGTTTACGACTTGTTACGTCGTATTATTTGAGACTCGTGAGACGGACGTCATCGTGTTTCTAGTAAAATTTGCAATGCACAATTCTATCTACATCTGAGTGCAATTGAAATTGGGACATTACTTGATGAACCAGTTGAAATAAAGATGTGCGGAATCTGCACATCAAATGTAACTTGCCTCAGTGGTGAAATGGTGAGTGGCGCCTCTGGTGGGGAGTTTGCCGAACGTAACGGCCTCACGTTTGTTTGTTGTATCTAATCAAATAACTGGGGAACCAGGGTCTCTTCAAATACGGCTGAAGGTTAAAGGTTAAGACAGTTTGTCGGTGCATACAACAGTTATACGTTCGTTAGCAGCACATTTGTTGGATTAGTGGGAGTAGGTGGCAGGATGTGCGAGATGGCTGGTTGGTCCTCAACCTTGGTAGGAGGTTTGTTTCAAAAATAGGAGATTGGCAGGAGGTGGGAGGTGGTCTCTCAAAAATGGGGGATGGTTGGACCCCAAAACATGTGGGAATTGGAACATTGTTGAGACCCCTGCCACAGGCACTCACCGGTACATTATATCTCACTGGTACTTTATATCGCACTGGTACATTATATCTCACTGGTACATTGTATCTCACTGGTACATTATATCTCACTGGTACATTGTATCTCACTGGTACAGTGTATCTCACTGGTACATTATATCTCACCGGTACATTGTATCTCACTGGTACATTCTATCTCACCAGTACATTATATCTCACCGGTACATTATATCTCACTGGTACATTCTATCTCACTGGTACATTATATCTCACTGGTACATTATATCTCACTGATACATTATATCTCACTGATACATTATATCTCACCGGTACGTTATATCTCACTGGTACATTATATCTCACTGCACCTCGCTGTCGCTAGCTATTTGTTTCAGTCAAACAAATTCAGTAAAAATGTCCCGTTAACACACCAAGACGATAGTGTTCACTTGTCTTAAACATTACATTTATAACAGTTAAAGGTGTAACATGTTCCCTCTGAATCAAAATGACATCCTTCGTCGTGTATAAAAATTCCATGCGGACACCGCTACTTCCTGGTTGGTGAGCTACGTTGCTGTGGACAGTAACGCTGACCCAAGGCCATTTTATCTATCTACATTCACCGAACTGACAATGCTCTAAGACCATTTTGTCTCTACATTCACCTAACTGACAATACTCTAAGGCCACTTTGTCTATCTACGTTCGCCGAAATGACAATATTCCAAGACCATTTTGTGTACCTAATTCACTTAATGGACAATATTTTAGGCCCACTTTGTCCATATACAGTATATTATACACCCACCGAAATGATAGATTTACCCATTAACAAAGATTCATGGTTACAATAACACCCATTAACAGCGATTCATGATTAAGTCGCAATGGTATGTGTTATTGTCATCTACCACAAAGAGGGCAATGCCTGAAACGTGGACCTGGAATAATGTACATTTGGTCTCTTAAACAAAACACACTGCTATTTTGAAAACAGTAAAATCGATACAAAAAGGGCGAAATGTTTATAATCATCCAACCAATTACAAATTTACGAATCGTCAGAAGCGTAATGGCGTTGTTCCTGTTGCTTTCTGACTGATGCGGTGTCTATGTCCAATGGTGGAACACGGTATCAGATCAATAGATCAAAATCCACCGCCGCCGCCGCCACCGCCACCGCCACCGCCACCGCCACCGCCACCGCCACCGCCACCGCCACCGCCACCGCATCCGCCGCCGCCGCCGCCGCCGCCGCCGCCGCCGCCGCCGCCGCCGCCGCCGCCGCCGCCACAAGAGAAGCTGCCGCCGCCACCGCCGCCGAAAGTACTGCTATGGCTTGTACTACAGCCTCCGGACTTGTAGCTGCTGCTGTGTCCGCCTCCGCCCGAGCTGCCGCCGCGGTGCTGGCCGCTACTACTGTAGCTTACAGTACTCCGGTTGGCTGTTCCACCGCTGCCGCCACCGTTGCTGCTGTAGCCGCGACAACAGTAACGCTTGCAGAGACAGACGCCGATCACTACCACCAATACACCGAAGAGGGCACCGAACACAGCTCCGATGATTGCTCCAGTAGATCCCGAACCGCAATCTCGTTGTCCAGACTGAACCTCTCTGTAATAACCAATGACCTACGTTGTACGGAATGTGTGAGTGTGTGTGTGCGTGTGTGTGCGTGCGTGTGTGCGTGTGTAATAAAAATGCGTCTTGGGCATACATATATGTCACCAGTTGCGCGCAATAATCTTGACAACGCGGAAACAATTTGATTCCAAATTGGGACTGTATGTTTAATTTTTTAATATTTAGTTTAGAGCAATGTCTCGGAATGGTAATGTAATTCAAATGGGACACACTGGTCGATTTCAGAAGTGAATTAGTCATAGTGTCAAATTAGTTACATCAACGTTAATTCATAAGTCAATATTATTATTATTATTATTATTATTATTATTATTATTATTATTAGGTATTCTTCACACAGCAATATTTTATAGTATGTATATTTTTATTGTGTACTGGCCCGCGGTCTGCGACCTCGGGCCAATACGTGGGTGCGTGCTTTCTACTATAATCATTATCGGCGATCTTCTCGGTTTCGAGTATGACATTAACATCGCAAATCGTTCAACGTTTTTTCGCACAAGCTTTGTCAGGAAATAGTTGGCCAATACGAGCCGCCAATTTCCTTCCGCAGTATCGGCATGCGAACTCTGGCTGCTGATTTGTTCGATTTGCAAGCACATGGCGGCGTTGTCGTTTGATTTCGGCATCGGTTGCTATTTTGGTTTCAGCTTTTGCGGCTCCTTTTTTGACGGCCGTACGCCATGCACTGCGATCGTGCGCCATCTCCTCCCAGTGCCTCTTGTTGATATCGGCGGCGTAGAGGTGTCGCTTTGTGCAGTCCATGTAGTGTAAGTGTGGTCTTCCAACATTTCGCTTTGCCTGTCATAGCTCGACATCCTGTCATGGCTTTCTACTATAATTAATATAAACCGTCCAGATGACGCTAGGTACTCTCCAACGTTTTACGTACCGAAGTATACGCTGCGCGCGCGCGCGGTTTCTGCGATTGTTGGAAGTCAACGTTTTACGTAATATAAACGCCGTCTTATTTCGGGGCGCTCGCGCGTGGTTTCTTTGATTGTTGGAAGTCATCGTTTTACGTAATATAAACGCCGTCTTACTTCGGTGCGCTCGCGCGTGGTTTCTGTGATTGTTGGAAGTCAACGTTTTACGTAATATAAACGCCGTCTTACTTCGGTGCGCTCGCGCGTGGTTTCTGTGATTGTTGGAAGTCAACATTTTACGTAATATAAACGCCGTCTTATTTCGGGGCGCTCGCGCGTGGTTTCTTTGATTGTTGGAAGTCATCGTTTTACGTAATATAAACGCCGTCTTACTTCGGTGCGCTCGCGCGTGGTTTCTATGATTGTTGGAATTTAGCGTTTTACATAGCGAAAATTTGATTTACCATAACAACCACTAAGAACCCTTGATATAAGGGTATTTCGAGAAAAAATAAAGGCGTTACGTTTCATTCGTGGGGTCGTAGATTAATTACTGAAAGTTTGGCGCCCGAGGTGCAAACCGTCTAGGAGGAAAACATGAACAAACATACGAACATACGCTAGCTAGATTATAGTTAGATTACATAAACAGACAATATAAAACAGCCCCAATATCTGATCTGGATGCAAATGAGTAAACATTTTATTAATTGCAGACTATGAAAATAATTTCTTTGAGATATGGTAATCATGTCTTCGCCACTATAACTGCTCGTTTCTGGCGCGTTACCTCTCGCTGTGGGGCAGCCTAGGGGAACTATACATTATATTAGATGTCAATACTTCTAATATAATCACGTGGTCAATATTATTTTATTCCTGCACATACTCACATGTACTCCTCGAGGAGATGTTTCAATCCCGACCCGAAGTGTAGCTCTTTGAAATCATCTTTCGTTTCCTTGAATATCTTTGTAACACACTTGTCTGAGAGTTTCTTCCGCACACCGCTCGCCGTGCTCGTCCATACCTGCCGGGAAGAGAAAGAGAAAACCTTTCTTTGCTTCAAACAAACAAGAGTTCGATTTTGTTCATTGTTGTGTGGCCTGTTTACGCTAACCGCAATGGTCCACATGTCGTATCAAAGTTTACAGTACATGGTCTGAGTGCAATATGAAAATAATTATACCAATATCGTTCAAATGCGTACATTGATATCCTTGTAACCCCTGGCATCTATTGATGTCAACCCGCATTTTAGATGTAATTACCCTATATTAATCATTTGTTTTACTACGTGAATGAACGTCGAACTATTTACTAAAACAAATCTTTGCCAAAAACAAAATATACATATCTGACCTTTCTTTCGCTCTTGGAGACCACAATCACCAGGTCGTTGTCGCAGTCTCCAAACTTCCACGACGTCTTTCGAAGGTAGTCGGCAAATTCCCGAGTCGCCTCCAACTTTTCACTGTCACTTGATGGATACCTGTAAAATAAAACATGAAGAGAAAATTAAGTTTCTTGTGTCATATTAGTCTAGTTCAGCTTAAAAGACGTCCAATTATTCACAAAATGATTCAACTTTGTATACATTATAACTCTGAAAATATATTGTATATATATTATAACTCTGAAGATGAGAGAGAAGCGAAAGGAAGCGCCGTTTTAACTACCATATTGATTACCAATACCGATATACGAACGACGTTCTAAAATTGACCTACTATCGTTTGTGCCATGTCATCGCAGTGGTCAACGCAGTGGTCAACATCATGTTATAATGAACTTTGTCAATAAAAATTATATAGTACTTTAGTCTTATTATACATCATTTTATATTATTACCTTTTAAGAACATTCTAAGCGTGATCCCTACCCTAACATAGTTGTGAACAAACTCGACCTATCTAGAAAACAATCAGTTCGGCTGCAATTATTGCGCGAATTGTATTGGCAAATATACGTCCAACACTCGATTCGACTCGGAACTTAACTTAAACTTAATCGTTAACTTGCAAAAGTTCTTAACCAGTTAACCTTTGAAAGTTAAATTAACTTTTATTGAAGTTAACTGATTCACTTCAACTATTTATCAGTTAACTTAATTTTTTTACAAGTAACAAAATTAACGTCATCCACGTGTATAGACACAGGTAAAAGAACACTGGCTCAGCGTGTCACCAAACAAAGGCTCGCTTCCGGTTCCGGTTCCTATGTCCAACTTCGTCTCTTCCACAGGTGCCGTTTGGGGCACTGTTCTGCCCACCTAAGCGTCCCCTACACAATATTTATTTATTTCCCCAAAACGTATCACTTGTTATTTCAAATATTCTCAAATGATGCTAGTGTTTATAGATCCATACACGTATTTATTGTGGCAATTTTTATTAGATAGTTGGGCGATATTTTTTATAGAAAATAGTTCCGCGTAACTTCATCAAATAATTATTTGTGTGAGTCGGCCAATGAAAATGTCAACCTCGCGTGTTTGACATCTCTGAACAAAATTGCTGAACGAAATTTAGAGAAAATAGTTTTTGATAATTACGAAAAAGCATTTAATCTAAAAGATAAACAACAAACTGAATCGTCGGCAAAATCGCTAACTTTAGATTTGCATGTTGTGAAAGTCAACTTAATCATTAAGTCATCAAGTTCATACAATAGCTTAACTTAACTAGTTAACTTTCAAAATACAAGTTAACACAACTTAGTCAAAAATAATCCAAGATTAACTTAACTAGTTAACACTAAATAATTGTCAAACACAAAGTCACTCACTTGTTGTCGCTGAGGCGGATTCTCGGGACGACGGCGACTGCGGCGACCCAGCCTTGGCAAGAGTCGTTACCTCGTAATTGTATGATCAGTGCGTCCAGGGCAGCGACTGGACAAAGAAACAACTCATCTATAAATATCTCTGTTTAAACGACCGGACTCGTGCATCAGTTATGTGGCTTACTTATTCTAATAGTTCACTTGATAAATGTTGACAACAGATCGCAAATGAGTTTAGCTAAATTCCATGATGCGAAAAGCGAACCTTCTTGTCTCGTGAGCAGCCGAGTCGGGTCACAAACCCACGACTTGCTACCGTTGTTTCCGCAGTCGTCGACGTCGAGTTGTGGGTCCGGGAACTCGGACTTGGTCCACGAGTCGATCGCAGCTGCCGATTTGACCGGTCCAGTGGTCCCCGCAGACACGACAGGCAAGTTACCGTCAGCAGTCGTGGTCTCGTTCAGCAGGGACAAGTTGATGGATGTAGTCGTCTCGTACAGCGGGGCCGAGTTGACAAGTACTGTCGTGACAAGCAGAATACACACGACGACAGAAGTGGCCGACATAGTGTTTATATCAGTAGCTTTCTTATAAAATTACTAAAGTGATTTCTAACTCGCTCTGCAGGTAGTATATGTACGACAACAATCCAAGCACCTTGCAAACGCAGCCTTGTAATATAGTTAAAAATCGACTTAGTGAAATTTCACTGCCGGTATACATAAATTCCTTTCTACACGTTAAGAATGACACCGACTTTGTTTCACTGGCGACGCGAGCGCGTTGATATAGCTGTCTCTGCAGCTACGTCACTCGACCTCTCCCAGGTATGGAAATATTCCACAGACATCGCATCGGTTGTGAATCAATGGATTTTCCATAGAGGCAATAACGCGACGGCGACTAATGACTCGACACGAACAATTGAGGTGTGGTAACCATCGTGTATTTATGAGTCACGATGACCGGATAGGTAGCAATAGTTGCGTAGTGTTACAGGCGGGTGCGAGAACGGTAAAACAAGCAGCCAGCAGGGGCTAATTCACCTCGGGGTAACACAAGATGTGTTGTTCATTGGTAGCAACTTTGTTGAATTAATATATTTTATCTCACAAGAATCCTCTGTCGTTAGCTATTCGGTTCTGTCATACACATCGTTCCATTTGGCGTCAGTGTACAAAGGAGATTATTTGTGTTTGTCAGATTAATTGCATGTAAAGCTTAAGATGGAAAACATGCACTCTCTGGGGAAAAGCGATGTACTGCGTCCGCTACTTCCTGTTTAGTGGACGACGCCGCTGTGGGTCACGCTGACATCATCAGTGACTCACCCGCTTAGCTGAACACTGCTGCGGTGATTTTCCATACTCGGCAGTAAAAGCAATCAACCATTAAACATCTTTTGTTGCACGGTGGGTGAGAGGCGATCGGTAGAGAGTATCGGTGTGTGCGTGTGCATGTGCGCGTGTGCGTGGGAGTATGTACGTGTGTGCGTGCGTGCGTGCGTGCGTGCGTGCGTGCGTGTGAATTGACACGAAATGTTCTGTTGCATGAGTAAATACGAGCGATGAAATTTTTATTCTGTGTCACTCCCCGGCAGGTGCGGACGAATACGGCGAATAGCGGGCGGAATAAACTATCAGATCTATGCGTCAGAATGATATTCAACTCAACAATCGTATCAGACATTTCCACTAAGTCACATTAATGTGCAGACAACCTGGGATATTGTCAGTTCGGTGGACGTAAAGAGACAAGATGGCCCTGCGATATTGTCAGTTCGGTGGACGTAAAGAGACAAGATGGCCCTGGGATATTGTCAGTTCAATGGACGTAAAGAGACAAGATGGCCCTGCAATATTGTCAGTTCGGTGGACGTAAAGAGACAAGATGGCCCTGAGATATTGTCAGTTCGGCGGATATAGATAGACAAAGTGGCTCTGGAATGTTTTTATTTCAGTTGTTTTATTTTGTCCTCGTATAGTCACAGGATGTGTCGTGTAGATAGCTCGATTTAGAAATAAAAAGAAATAGTAAAGACAGTGGATAATAATATCTGTTGACTTTTACTAACAACTAATCCATAATAAATGATTTGTCAGAAAAATCGAACGTTGCACTTTGCAACTTTTTGTTGGGATTACGCGTAATAATGTAAAATGGTAGTTTGTTTATCATTATTACCTTTGTAATTATTTCATAATGAAATTCATAAAAAATATCGTATATTCCGAAGTTTAATCATAATTCATTTCGGTAATGGTAGTTGGATATGTTTCGAACTTCAGATCAGTTCACGACGGCTGAACCCGTCAGTCCGTCAACCCGTCAACCCGTCCCCAATGTACGAGATGACTAAACCCGTGCATTCGTCGCCACTGTACGAAACAAAAACTAACCCCTTGTACTCGTCCCCGCTGTACGAGACGACTAAGCCCTTGCTCAAACACGCACCCACACGCACGCACGCACGCACGCACGCACGCACGCACGCACACCCATGCACGCACGTAATCATGCACGCACACGCACACCGCGTCACACCGCACAATACCACACACGCGGCACATGGAACATACCCTTTTTTATCGGGAACCACTTTAACTGTGTATAACGGAAAATCAACAAATTACCGCTTCTCCCTTCACCACGAAGGATCCGCATATAAATTATATAGCGGACGAAGGATGTAATTTTTCCTCCGATGGTGCATTTTTACATATTTGACGTTCATACGTGCAATATTTCTAACAAGCAAAAATATCGTCTTTGTAAATGGCCGAAACAACTGGCCTAAGACAGGTAATTGGAGTGATTTAAACAAAGTTATTATAATAATGTTGTTATTAGCGAAAAAAGGATTGTGGTATGATTCCTGGAACATACGTGAATCCGCCGTTGCTCGTTATTTGTTATAGCACTCTCATTCCGCTAAAATTAGTATCATGTATCAGTTCACCGAGTCACGTAAACACATGGTTGTTTTTGTCGTGAGCCGTTGTAACTGCGGAGTACAGGAAATCCCCACGTTTCACTTGTTCAGTCAGGCGTGTCCGTCACGGACGACGTCACTTGTGTAAGCGTGACCTGTCACAGCGTCGTAGGCCACACATCATAAGGTTGCTAGATTCGCGTGGAGTCTCTATAGCGGGCGACGGACGTCACTTTTCCATAAGAGCGTAAATTTTACATCATTTACGTTCATGCGTTTTATATTTCTAACAAGGAAAATTGTATGGCGGAATCAAATGGCTAACGACAGAGATGTGTAGTGAGTTGACATGTATAACTGCTACTAACGAAGAAGGATTGTGGTATGATACCCGAAATCCCTGTGAATCCGCCGTTAGTCGGTTTTTGTTTTTGCACCCTCGCACACACCAGTAACGTTGTACAACTAGCGTCGTCGAGAAGCGTAAACACTTGACAGTTTACAACCGCAGGCCACCTGTTCGGTGTCACAGTAAATTAAACCATATGCGGTCGCGTAAATCCTGATGTAAATACGTCGTTGACTGACAACCAGTTCGTCGTCTGTGGACTATTTGCATTCCTGGTAGTGCCCTGCGCGGGTCTATAATAAGACCGTGAATGTTTGGCCCAGGCCAGGCCCGGCCCGCAAGTTTCAGGCCCATACCCGGGCCATACCCGCGGGCCAAAGACGGGTAAGCCCGCGGCCCGCAAGCCCGCGGCCCGCCAAGTTTAGAGAAGATAAAACTATAATCTTATAAGAAATACGAAACACAAATAAACTGTAAAATAGGCTTATTGTTTTATTAAATAAAAATATAATATACGAATATTGTATAATGTTTACTATTGAAATACTAATGTCAGTTGTTGTTTAGTAGTGTCTAGCCCTGGTCTAGCTAGTAGCTAGTACTAGCTACTACTATGTCACCCACTGGCATTGACACCCAGTGGCATTTCCAGCAGGCCTGCAGTCACTAGCCTGAGATAGATTAGGTTTATACATGTGTGGATTAGTATAAGTGTGAATGAATCAGTACTGGGGAAACTGTAGATACTAAATAGTAGCCACTAGTTCACACAATTGAAAAATACCAATTACCAACTAGGGTGGGTACCGGGTACTGGCACTACTGGGCAATGGGCAGTGGCCAGTGGGCTGGTCATTCAGGCAGGCACTGTTTGGAGGGGAGACCTAGACAATAGAATGTCCACTGGTTTGGTCAAAGGGTGATAAGTTGATAGTTAATCATGGCTTGATTGCCTCTGCAAATCTGTCTAAAGTAAACATTTGGGGCTGGCTGCTTCCAGCCAGGTGAACTTAAGTGGCCAGGTATGGGGCCATTACATCTATGCAAAAGGGTACATTCATGCCAAAAATATGCGGTTTACAAAGTCTAGACTTCACGGATTAAGGGATATGAAGTTTGAGCTGAAGAAGAATGATGGGAACATATAATAAATAATAATAACACTTTATTTTGACACCATCAAATCCGGGGCTACTGCCCCGTTCACGGGTGTGTACATACATCAGTTCACACGATACAAACTTGTATGTAGATAGCGATAATAATAATAATACATGCCCTGTATAAAATGTTAAAAACTATGCAGAATGTTCGCGTGTGTAAAATTATTAAAAAAAGTATACTGATTACATGGCATTTGTATATAAAAGATAAATCTCAAATAGGAAATAAAACGCTAATATCATCAATAATACAGAACATAAATAGGATTGATAATATGTAATGAGATCATTTAAAATGCAATATCAAAGCGGTAAAACCATTTAAGTTGAACAAAGAAATGTCTTTAGTAGCTTCTTGAATTGCGGGTGGTTGCCGTTTCCACGTATGTTGGCAGGCAGGTTATTCCACAGCGTGGGGCCAGCACAGGCAAATGCTCGGCGGCCGAAACGTTCTAGGTTGACTCGTGACACGTCGAGAAGTAGCCCGCCGGCAGAGCGTAGGCCGCGTCTTGGTGCGTACTGGTGCAGCAGTGCGGCAAGGTACTCTGGTGTGCCTCCGTAGAGTGCCTTGTGCACAAGGACGAGTATCTTATACTCAATCCTTCTCTTAATTGGCAGCCAGTGTAGTTGCCGCAGTATTGTCGTCATGGACTGGTGATCACCCCGTCGAATCTGCATGACAATGCGAGCCGCTGACCGCTGGACCATTTCCAGACGGTGCAGGAGGCGATCGGTTATTAAAAATAGCATCGCATTGTCATAGTCAAGCCGTGATGTTACTAGTCCGTGAATCAGACTTTTGCAAACGCTGGTGGTAAGTGAGTCTCGAATCTTAGCAATTCGAGATAGATGATAGTAAGCGCTGCGGCATATGTTCGACACATGCATAAACTGTGATGAAGCCAGTGAAACAAGTGCCACTACTCCAGTCACTGTGTCTTGGAAAGCCAGTACATGTTTAAAGAATTACAATACAAAGATATGGGCATGCGACTATGCATACATTTTATATGAAATGTCTCTATTAAAAGAATGCACATTATTAAAATGATACCATAGGAAGTCCCATTGTTGAAAAGAGGTTAAACTGCATTCCAATGTATAAAGCACTAGTGTCATTCATAATTCCATGCAATATCTCAATTTGCAACTATATAATACTAAAGAAATAATTTTAAGCATTCATTAACCAGAATTACAATGTATAATCAGTTTTTATTAACAATAAAATTAATAATGTGGGTTTTGTATGAATATTTTTATTATGTCCAGGCCCAGCCCAAGCCCGGCCCGGCCCGCTCACACTAGGCCCAGGCCCGGCCCAAGCCCGATGTGTTTAATTTTTGTTCAGCCCAGGCCCGGCCCGGGCCCGCAATATGTAGGCCCAGTCCCGGCACGGCACGGCCCGGCCCGCAAAATGATGTAGAAGTCCGGCCTGGTTAGGACCCAAAGCCGGGCCCGTGCAGGGCACTAATTCCTGGCAGAGTCAGTGCGACCTAACTGCGTAAACAGCGCTGTTTAACCGCTCTCGCGTCGCCATAATATTATTACAACAGTCGATGTCGTTCTTTACTCGTCGCGGAACAAAGGGAACGAATTGATTACTATTGTGCACATTGGCAGTGACATTTCACCAAGTCGATTGTAAAGATTACAGCGGTACGTATGTAATATATTTGGATTGTATATGCTACATGCAGGGCGAGTTCGAAATTATCTTGCTAGCGTAGTAGTCTACTGACATAAACATCATACCGGCCACTTTTAGTCGTTATGTGTATTCTGCTTAGCGCAGCTGTACGTGTTGACTCGAACCCGCTGTACGAGACGACGACTACACACGGCAACTCGTCCACGCTGTACGAGACAACGACAGTACCAATCAACTCATCCACGCTGTACGAGACAACGACAGTACCAATCAACTCGTCCACGCTGTACGAGACAACGACAGTACCAATCAACTCGTCCACGCTGTACGAGACAGCGACAGTACCAATCAACTCGTCCATGCTGTAGGAGACAACGACAGTACCAATCAACTCGTCCACGCTGTACGATATAACGACAGTACCAATCAACTCGTCTACGCCCTGCAAACCTATTACCGTTAACACGGGTACCGTGTCCGTGAAGAAAGTGCCCGTCAACTCGGCAGCGACGATCGACTCGCGGACCAAGTCCGAGTTCCCAACCCTGAAGTCGACGTCGACGACTGCGGAAACAACGGCAGCAAGTCGTGGGTTTGTGACCCGGCTCGGCTGCTCACGAAGCAAGAAGGTTTATTGTTCACTTGTGCAGTCATTTAATGGAATTTAGTTAAATTCAGTTGCGATCTGTTATCCACATATCAAACTAATATTTATCAAAAAGAAGACAAATCTTTAATTAAAAAAGTAAAAATATCAGAACACCAAATTATATGCAGTAATACTCACAGAGATAAATCACTGACATTGTTCATACGTGTATTTCAAACCAACGTCCAAGGTGCAGCAAAACATCCTCACATTGTTCCAACATTATACGTTATTTTACATTTGTCTTGTAATCACGAGCTAAGATATTTTTTGGTATCACAGAGAGTGAGTAGTAAGTAATAGATCCCATTGATATGCATTTATTTTAGCTTTATAGTTTGCATTTGCATCATCAGCATAGCTAGCCGCTTTAACAAGATTTTCGTTCGTTCGTTCTTTCATTCATATTGTTTTAATGCATTATCTAGTGTAAATGACTAGCTTATAAGACTAAATACGCCCTTCCTAAATGACCTATGTAAATGGTAATTGGTAGGTCTCCTATTGGAACAACGTCATTAATCTACTTATGAAAACACTAATGTCTATTGCAACGTACCCGCCTTACAACACTCTACAATACACATGTTAAAACGTTTCTATCTACAAAATATACATTTGTGAGCAATTTATTAACCTATTGATATTCCTACAATATCAGAAAGGTTTTGTGGGTAACTCCTTTGTTGTACTTTCTCAAAATCATCGCGTTGTGTATGTCTTTCCTGTTGCTTTCTGACACCAGCGGTCGAACGCGGTGTATATTGACAAATCAGAATCCGCCACAGCCACCTCCGCCGCCACTGTCACAGCCACCGCCGCCACCGCCGCCACCGCCGCCATCGCCGCCACCGCCGCCACCGCCGCCACCGCCGCCACCACTGTCGAAACCACCACTGCAGCCACCGTCCTCGAAGCCGACGCCTCTACCGCTACCGAGGCCACTTCCGACGAAGACAACAACGTCCCCTGTTCCGCTGCTGTGATGCGCGCTACCCAGGTAGTTTCCTCTAGTCCGGTTCGCCGTTTCAGGGCGGTGGCCACCGCTGCGGTTACTGCTGTTGACGTCGCCACCGTTATCGCAGCAGCTGCCACAGCAGAAATAAGTGAAGACGAAAACGAGTATCACTCCCACCACCAGGCTGAAGATACCAAACACCACCGCTGGTGTTGTTCCAACGGATCTCGCGAAGCAATCTCGTTTTCCCGACTGAACCTCTCTGTTACAAACAAAACCACAACGAGTCGTTTATTAAAAAATATATCAACCAATACCTAATACCCTTTATTAGTTTGAAAACTGGTGAAAAGACGAAAAATTATTATGCTTAAAGCCATTTTTATTAATTGTATTAATAATAAATCTGGAATTTCCTTCAGTCTGCAGGAGTAAAACTGCCACGGGCTGGAAGAAATTCCTGCTGTGAGGCTAATTTCTTATATAATGAACTTCGCGACAGCTGAAAGCGATCGGCATTTCATTCGTTGGCCAAACTTTTCACTCGACCACCATTACTAGTCGGCTCCTCCATTTTTGTAGTTTATGACATCAGGTATTTAACTCTGACATATTTATGTGTGTACTCACAGGTATTGCTTGGGGATATACGTCAGTCCCTTTCCGAAGCGCCGATCTTTGAAGATATCACTCGTTTCGTTGACTACCATTCTGACGCTCCAATCTGAGAGTTTCTTCCGCACACCGCTCTCCGTTCTCGGCCACGGCTGCGAGAGACACAATGTAAACATTTCACCGCTCTCCGTTCTCGGCCACGGCTGCGAGAGACATAATGTAAACATTTCACCGCTCTCCGTTCTCGGCCACGGCTGCGAGAGACACAATGTAAACATTTCACCGCTCTCCGTTCTCGGCCACGGCTGCGAGAGACACAATGTAAACATTTCACCGCTCTCCGTTCTCGGCCACGGCTGCGAGAGACATAATGTAAACATTTCGTCGCTCTTGTTTTCTCATGCAACAGACAATCTCGTGTGTTTTAATTATGTCCTCCAAATAAACGATTCATGCCCATTTCGCATACTAGTCCAGTAGAAATCAGCACATGTTTGACCAAACCCGAACATTTTGGTTAAAAGGTAAATTTGTGTCTTAAAATGACTAGCAGGGTTTCCTGGATTTGCAGAAAAAATTTACCAAAATCAAAATCAACCCTTGGGTATATATTTTGTTCAGGAACAATAAATTATGCATACGGTGCCTTCATCATATTTACTTTTATTGGCTATCCGTACCAGTTTGGCTCCATTGCGTATACCTGGTCTGGAAGGCCAATCAGGACGTTGTTAACGATTTTGTTGCCAAGGCCTAAAGATAGTTGATGTATTATTGAGAAATACATAGTTATTAAGACAAAGTGTTAAATTTGAATTATATATAGTCTGTTTAATAAAATATACTAAAGCAATTAAACAGATAAATGAAAATATCATGGATTTAGTGCGGAATTGCAAGCGCCTATTTTGTAAAAATTGAGATGAAATTGTAGTTATTAAATCGAATTTATTTGCTATTGTGACATTATTCCTGGTAGTTTTTAGCCATTCTATGGGGGGCAATTACTGATTTCCTGGCCTAACCATTCCCACTATGTAAAGTCAGCAGTGGCTATTGTGTCAACATATACGTATTCAAATAAATTATAGCACAATATGCGCATTAAATTATTGTTTTGTTTCGTAATTGTGACGCCCGCTGACATTGCTCCGGTCATTTCGAGTCATTCAACATCACTCTTTTGACGCAGGTATTGATTTCCTGGCCTAAACATTCCACCACCCTGTAAAGCCGCGAGTGTGTCTTTTGCTGTCAACAAACATAAAGAGAGACGCCAAATTGTTCAAGATGGCTATTATTGATGCCAGTGGATGTCATAGTATAAAAACCCGAAGTAATATGGCTAAATGGTGACACCGTTATGTTAATAAATATTTGTTTGACAAAGAAAGCATTCGCGACCTTATACGGTGGGGTATTGTTTTGGCTTGGAAATCAGTAACCTACAGAGATATGTCATATGGTTAAACATGACCAGGAATACTGCCAGTGGGTGTCATGGTGGTCTACCGTCATGGTATCAAACAACCCAATGTAATATGGTAAATGGGCAACAATGTTACGTTAATATGTATGTGCTTGATACAATAAGCACTCACGACCTTATAGGGTGGGGTAGTGTTTATCGAGTGACAATTAATGTGACACTAATTAAACTTTATGATTCATTTTTAACGCAGGGCAACATTATTCACAACATAGAAAACATATTGACCAATAAATGAGACAGTAATAAAATCCGACAAACAAACGCAAACACAAATCGGAACCACAAAATTGGACCACAACCCCAAATCAAGGATTGGGGCAAAAATCAAGGTTCCCCTGGATTGAATTTGGTTGCATTTTCTGTGGGAACTCTGGGCATCCACCCAGTCATCTTAAAATATAAATTTTGTTTTTTTACTTAATGTCCGGGTTATCCTCAATTTCTACTGGACTATTCTTCCACTTCGCCTACTGTGGAGTTATGGCGACACGCACGCACGCACGCACGCACGCACGCACGCACGCACGCACGCACGCACGCACGCACGCACACACACACACACACACACACGCACGCACCGAATTAGTAATTAGCGAAACAACCATTTCTCACCGATACGTCGGTCTGAGACACCACTTTGGTTGTCACAGTCTCTAAACTTCCACAACGTGTTTCCCAGGTGCTAGGAAAGTGCATTGGTCTCCTCCAGGTTCGCACTGTCACGTGATGGGCATCTGTTGAATAACACATGTTGAAATAACTATAGTGTAACACATTCGTCCAGTCCAGCTCAGAAGAGACTCAAATAATAACACACACATTTAACCGTGTTATTAAAGTAATTACACAGAATAAAACCGTGGCCTATACGCGGTTCTATCTCGTGTTGTGTGTAAACGTTATCCAGTTTACCATTTAATGTTAATGTACAAAGGTAAAGAATTAGAGTGAAGTACCAGTATCTTCGCAGATAGTTGTACTATTGATATAGTATTGAGATAGGTGTATTACTGTTGCAATACTATTGCAATAGTTTCATAAGTATTCCATTAGTATTGCTATTGTATCACGGAATAGCGAATAGCCAGGACAGCTGTCTAAAGTCATCATTCGTGGGTGGCGCCATCGCGTGGCCTTGGGAGCAGTTGATTCAAAATAATGAATCTGTGAATGATGCTGTTGTGATCGACGATTGTTGATGTTAGGTTGATATGAATAAATTACCAAGTAAAGTTGAAAAAAGTTTGTTTACGAACAGTATTACAGTGACACAAGTGGCCCTGCTGATTTGTTTTTCAACTATCGTTACTATCGACGGTAATTATTGATAGTTAAATGTATTATCGGTAGCACTGTACCGTCACATCGACCATTGCGATGCAAAGAGAGTTCGATATTATGGTTACCCCCGTATTGGGAGCGGTTCGTGTGGCGTGACCCCGTAG